>MU968363.1:39014954-39115980 GCA_034641835.2 Pinus albicaulis
TGACACCGAGTACTAGTTATCACCCACAGACGGACGGACAAACGGAGATAGTTAACAAGTGGTTGGAGGGCTACTTAACGTGTTGTCATCCAATTTACGGCAAGCATGGTTGAAGTGGTTGCATGCGAAGTGCGCTGCAACACTACATCACATGTCCATTGGTATGTCTCCAATCCTACGCTTTGTATGGATATCCATTCTTCTTATTTTGCGATGTGATGTTTGGTGCTAGCAAGGCTCCAAGAGCCAAGATTTGGATCCAAGAGAGTCAGGACATTCTTCGAGCTCTCAAGGATAATATGGCTATAGCACAAAACCAACAGAAGCTGTATGCTGACAGAGGTCGGGTGGAGAGAAGTTTGAGGTAGGGGACTTGGTCTACCTACGATTACAGCCATACCGACAGTCGACATTGAAGCAGAAGGGAGCTGAGAAGCTCAAGCCCCGCTTTTATGGGCCATACAGGGTGATACGCAGGATTGGACAGGTTGCATATGAGTTGGCGCTGCCCCAAGGCAGCAAGATTCATAACGTTTTTCATGTATCATGCCTGAAGAAGGCACTGGGGCAATAGGTGACAGTGACAGATGAGCTACCACCCACGGATGATGAGGGGCATCTGGTGTTGCAGCCAGAGGCTATTATTGATACCAGGGAGAGGTAGCTACGGAGCAGGATGGTCCGGGAATTCTTGGTGAGGTGGAAGAATTTTCCGGATGAGGATGCCACTTGGGAGAGTGAGAAAATTTTGCAGCATCCATCACTTCAGTTGCTTGAGGACAAGCAACATTTTGTCGAGGGAGACTGTAATATTCCTAATTAGCAATGGCTAATTGGAATATTCGATTTTGCTCAATTTTTCCGTCTATAGTTATTTATAAAAAAAAGGTGAGTAGAGGGGACATAACTCACTTTTGGGAATAAAATTCACTCCCTAGTAGCCCAACGTTGTAACTTAAAGGGAGCCAAGGGGGGCCAAGGACCACGTAGAGAGGGGGCCCACGTATACACTTGGAGGGACTGCGTAGATGGAGAGGAGCACGTGGCAAAGGAGAGGCTACGTTGGAGGATTGGGCCTTAGGGTTTTGTGAGAGGCCAACGTTATAAAAGAGAGAGGAGGCTCCTCATTTTGTCATTCGAGTTTATGCATTTGAGCTAGTCACTTCGACTTCTTGAGCACGCTGGCTGTTTAGCCTGTCTGCAACACTGTTTAGTGCATCGAGTGTCTCCAATCAGAGATATCACCCTTAGCCCTAGGGAACTTCGAGTGCCTACTCGGGCAAGGTAGTTTCATCATCATTTTGTGGGAGGATTGATGTTTGGGTTTTCTTGCGGAGCTGGGAATCCAGAGACTGCGCAGTCTTGAGAGGGAGGACGCAACCCATTCTAGGGGAGCTTCGGATTGAGTTTCTTGCAGGGGTTTTGAGCTTGGAGATTGAGCAAAGGATCAGCCTTTGCCTGTGGGAGGATTTTGGTGGAGTTTGAGGCTGCATTTCAGTAGTTTCTATTCAGCCTCTACGCAGAGCATTGGAGGACAGCGTAATTCCCCAAGGGAGTGATTTTCGGGGGTCAGCCATTTCAGATATGATTCTTGGGTTTTGCTGTGGTTGATGAGTAGAGGTGGATTCTAGATTTTCAGGTCATTTCGGTGAGGGGATCAGCCCCAAGTCATCAGTTCATTTCAACAGTAGCAGCTACACAGCAGTTTCCAGCAGCTGGGACGCAGTTTAGAGAGCAGCCATTTCTTGGATATTCTTAGAGTATTTCTTCACTTGCCTTGAGCAAGTCTAGGTGCCATCATTCTGATCACCTATTGTACTTCATTATATTTCTCAGTATAATAAAATGGCTTAGCATTCTCTCTCTATATTTCTGGAGCATTTGTCGTACATTCTATCTATGCTATTGTATGTCTGCTTTACTGTTATTTTATATATTTCCGGGCATTCTAGTTCTATACCACTTGGTGTGTTTTTCTCATACTCTTAGACAGAGTCTGGAAAGGGCCAGGTAGCCTCCAGATCTCACCCTCTTCTCAGAGGTGAAATATCTGGTAAACGCCCTCCCAGTCCATCTTTGGTTGGAGTTTGCTTGTGTTTTAGAGATATCCCCAAAACGGGAAATTACATGAGGCTTGTTCAGGCATTGCTTGAGGACAAGCAATTTTTGGCGGGGAGGACTGTAATATTCCCAATTAGAAAAAACTAATTGGTAATATTAATTTTGGCTAGTTTTGCTTTTCTAAAGTTAATTCAGTTAATAAAGTGAGTGATGAGACAAACAACCTACACTTAGGACATAAACATTCCCTAAAGTCACTTGAGCGTATAATTATTTGGTAGCATGGGGCCTAGGATGACGAAGTGGCAGCATGGGTAGCGTGGGCCCATGATAGCGCAGTGAGAGAGGGACAGCGTGGGCCAAGAGGGACAGCGCAATTTGGTGGGGCCCGGGTGAGAGCAAGGCTCTCAAAGCATAAAAAGGGGAAGAGGCTCCTCATTCTCTCATTCTATTATGCGTCTATGATTTCTGTCTTTTGACATTGAGCACACTTTTGCTGTTGAGCAAAGTTTGCAAGGTCTGTTTAGCACATCGGGTGTCTTCGAGCGGAGATCCCAACCTCAGCCCTCGGGGACTTTGAGTGCCTGCTCGGGTGAGGGGTTCTATTCATTGTTTGCTAGGAGGGAGCCATAGCATCTTCAACCAGGAATTACGTATTTGCTTGGGCAGCGCAGTCTCTGGGAGAGATTACGTAGTTTGTGGTAGGGGCAGTTCCAGGAGTGAGGATTTATCAGGGGATTCAACCCGAGATAGTGTGAAGGGATCAACCCTTCACTATTTCATCATTTTGGTACAAGAGGATGCCATTATTTACAGAGGATCATTCAGGGCCAGCGTGTTTCACTGGGATAGCGTTATTCCTTAAGGGAGGTCAATTTCCGGGGTCACCCATTTCGAAATTCCTTTCTGGGCTTTTCTGGGTATTTGGAGGAGAGCTCATTCCCAGAGTTTCATATTTTTCTGAGTAGGGGAACAGCCCCAAAAAGCCATCCCAATCCAACAGTAGCAGTAGTCCGACAATAGCAGCAACAGCTTTGAAGATTATGCAGTCCTTGACAGAGCAACCATTCCTTGAGCATTTCTGAGAGTATTTCCAGCTTGCCTTGTGCAAGCCAAGGTGCCATCATTCTGATCACCTTTGTACTCATCGTATCTTTCAGTTACATAATAAAATGGCTCAGAGTTTCTCCATATTTGCATTGTTTATGTGATGTCTCTCTATTTGCTGTAAATGCTTGTTTATGTGGCTTTATATTACTATCTATTTCTATTTGGGATATTGCAGGTCCCCTGCGCTGCTGATGCTCGGCTGCTGCCCCTCATGTGAAAGTTTCAAAACGGAAACCCTACTGCAGTATCTAGATGTACTTCACCTACTTGTTTATTAACATTAACAAGTTATTTAACTGAAATATTCATAAAAACACTAAAGTAGGCACTAACTGCAGCCTACAAATCTATAGATCATTTACTGAAAAATGCACACATGTGACAATATTACACACGATTTTTCGGACAAATGCTTCGGAAAAACCTAATGCGGGAAAACTGGTGCAGCAGCTCTAAAGGGTTTATATTATTATGCAGAATCTGAATACAACAATTTGAGCACCAGACATGGTTGGCCCTATAGAGAAATTACACGGCAATAAGTACCTTTCACTCGGAGATAGAAGATATGGCTGTATCACACCCTCAAACGGGATTTACAGATCACGAGCCCCTTCTGGCCCACTAGAACCCTCAGTGTTGCCTCTGCAGCCCCTGTGTCAGTCCTTAGGGTCCTCATTGAAAAGAATGATTATTTGAATATCTCATACACCAGATGAAATTTCTCCAAACGCTTTCTGGATTTTGGAGGTCTTGTGTATCTTAGCCTTTCCCCAAAATCTCTGGGCTAGAGCACACCCAATGCTACCTCAAAATCTCAACACTCCCTCTAGCGAGGAGTGTGCTCTAACAATACATCCACACCAAGTATTGCTAGATCTTGGCATCGGCCTCTGCGCTGCTAATGCTTGGCTTGCTGCCCTCCATCCACTGCGCTGCCACTTTCTGTACTGTTGCCCATGTCACTACGACTAACACTGCTACATCCGTACTGCATCTCCCTCTCAAATTGCTGCATCGTGCTGCCAACTGCTGCACTGCAACTCAGTTGCTGAGAAGTAAGAAACTGAAGGATCCTTGCCCAATCACTGATAAACAAGTCAGCCAGGTTGCATCTCATTACTGAAGCTCCCTTAGCTGCTGCGCTGCGCTGTCCTCCTGAAGCCACTGTGCTGATGCAGCTTTGCACTGCGTAAGCATTGCCCCCTCTGCCTTGCTGAAGTCCCATCAGCCTCTGCACTGCTGCTTCCATGTTGTTGCTGCCTCTGCACTGCGCTTCTCCCATCTACAACGTCCCATCTCTGCCCTCTGCTTCACCCTGGTCTCCTGCACCCACTGCTCCATTTGTCTCGCTACCGTCTTAAGGCTCCCGTAGCTTGTATGTGATCCAAGAGTAGGGCACCTCAAGGATCTCGCCATCTCCATCTATAGTTGCTCTACAGATCAATGTCGCCCCACTTCCGTGGCTCATGAGCACTCATGGCTATATCATCATCACTCCCATCGTCCCCCTTTGCTCTGTTGCCTTGGATTTCAGAAGATCCCTTGTCCTTCTTCTTAGGACAATGGCTGGCGAAGTGTCCAAGTTTGCCACAATTAAAGCACTGGACCTTGGATAGGTCCCTCTTCTTCTTCCCTTGCTGCCTCCATTCCTTTGATGCACGGGCTGCATCCTCCTCCTCTTTCTTATTTACTTTGACTGTACCATTGATGTTGCTTTGCCTCTTGGTAATCCTCCTGATTTCCTCCTGTTGGAGGATTTCCCACATATTCGCCCAGGATGGTAACGCTGCCCTGCCCAAGATGCTTTGGACAAACATTTCCCATTCCTCGGTGACTGCATTCAGGGCAGTCCTCACTAAGAGCCCCTCATCCGGATTTGTACCCACGACAATCAGTTGATCTCGGATAGTCTAAAGTCTGAAGAGGAAGGGATCTATCTCCTCGCCCTTCTGCATCTGGAACAACTGCATCTGATTCTCCAGAAGCATCCTTCTTTGGACTGAGCCTCCCTGATACATTGTGTGCAAGGCTGTCCACATTTCATTTGTTGTGGTCTTTCCGACAATATGTGGCATGATGTGATCTTTGACTTCGTCCATGATCAAGCGCTTTGCTCACGCTTGATTCTCCCTGAATTTCTTCAGAGGATCTGCATTTGTTGGCACAACTAGGACTCTTTCAGCATGGTCCTTGATTCTGTACTCTTCCAGGACTGTAAGGATCCTGGCCCTCGAGATAACAAAGTTGGACATGCCGTCCAACCTGTCCTGATCTCTCAGTGCATGAGACACCATCTTTGCTCAAATCTGTCAGAAGAAATACTCCTCGCTCTCTTTCTGCTGCAACACTCAATAGAAATACTGGATCTGGGTTTCTTGGTGATTAGAAACCCTTTATAGTAGCTTCTCTCTCCGACAACTGATTTCCCTCCCGGAAATCCTCAGCCAAAAAAACAACTCAACAGTTCTCTACGATCACCCTCTTGATCGAATCTCAAATCTGTTTGCTGCAGATCTACTGAGCAACTGTTCTCCTCCCGCTCTTGTCATCTTTGTTAGGAAAGATTATGCACCGACAAAACCTCTCCCACACCAGCAACCTCTGAAGATCCGAAGCTCCGCTTCTAGACTATGGAAAATACGCACACAACAACCTCAAAACTAGATTGCGTCCCTCTGGCTGGCCTTTGCATGAGCAGACTGGCTCAGTCTGGACCTGCATCACTCTGGAAGGCTCTGCGCTGCCTCTGCATCACTCAGCTGGCTCTGCGTCAGCCTTTGCGTGGCCTCTTCTGGGACTGCGTCCTCCTGGTGTTGCGCTGCCCTCTTTGGAACTCTGTTCCTTCAGTTGCCTTCTTTGTAGCAATCTTCTTCAGTCCTCTGCTGGTGGATCAGCTGGATCTGCAATGGCTCTGATACCATGTGAAATTTACAAAACATAAACCCTACTACAGTATCTGATCTACTTCAACTACTTGTTTAATAACATTAACAAGTTATTTAATTGAAATATTCAGAAAAACACTAAAGTAAACACTAACTGAAGCCTACACATCTATGGATCATTTATTGAACAATGCACACATGTGACAATATTACACACGATTTTTCGGACAAATGTTCCCAGAAAAACCTAATGCGGGAAAATTGGTGCAGCATCTCTAAAGGGTTTATATTATTATGTAGAATCTGAATACAACAATCTGGGCACCAGGCATGGTTTGCCCTACAGAGAAATTATACGACAATAAGTACCTTTCACTCGGAGACAGAATATATGGCTGTATCGCACCCTCAAATAGGATTTATACATCACGAGCCCCTTCTTGCCCACTAGAACCCTCAGCGCTGCCTCTGCATCAGTCCTTAACTGGCTAGCGTCCCCACTGCGTCACCCTGACTGGTGTTGCACTGCCTCTGCGCTACTCTAACTAGGACTGCGTCACCCTGGCTGGTGTTGCGCTAGCTGGGTCTGCATCACCCTGGCTAGGCTTACTCAGCAGCCTCTGCGCAGTTTCTGCATGGATCTAGCTGAACTGCATCCTCCTAGCTTGCTCTGCGCTGATTGGTACTCACTGCATCTCCGTCTTGCTGTATTCTCCGCCTTGGATCAACTCATCCCTCGTCGATCTTTGCCCCTCACTGCACTGCAACTTGTTTCGAATTTCTCAGCAAAACCTGGCCCCGGAAATTCGACTTAGCTTCAGTGCTTTGCCAGTGTGTGTGTCTCTTCAATTGACCCCAAGCCTTTTTCTTATGTTGAGATTTTGGGGTGTTGGGGTAGCATCGGATGTGTTCTAGCTCTCAAACTTTGTGGAGGGACTAGAGTACATGAGATCTCTAAGACTCAGAAAGCGATTTAAGAAATTCCATCCTGTTTAAGAGATATTTAATTAATTAATATTTTTAATTAACGACCCTAAGTCTAACTTAGGAGAATTAAAAGATTAAAGTTAATTGTGATATCCTGAATGGAAATAAACAGCAATATAAAGCACATAAACAAAGACATACAACAACTAGAGATAAATCATAAGGAAAATAGACAATATTGAGAACGTTGAGCCATTTTATTAAAATTTAATACTGAGAAATGGAAATGAGTATAGAGGTGATCAGAATGATGGCACCTCGGCTTGCACTAGGCAATATGGAAAGACTCTCAGGAAAAGACTCAGAATGGCTGCTCCCTCAAGACTGCGTTTCTCCAGAGCTGCTAGTATTATTACTGTGTCACTGCTACTGCTGGAATGAACTGAATCTTTGGGGTTGCTCCCCACCTCGGAAAATTCTGAAACTTCGGGAATGGCCTCTCCTCCCAAAACCCAGAAAAGCCCAGAAAGCTTTCCAGAAATGGCTGACCCCTGAAAATGGCTCCCTTGAGGCACTACGTTATTCCTCAAGGAGGGACGCTGGCTTTGAAAGATCTGCTCCAAATAATGGCCCCTAACTCCTCCAAAATGTTGGAATAGGGAAGGGCTAGCCCCTTTTCCACTATCTCGGGCTGAATCCACTGACAAACCCTCAATCCGGAACCACCTCCTATCAAGAATGCGTCCTCCATCTCACTCACTGCGTTGTCTCTCTGAGTGAATGCTCCAACTGTGGTAGCTGCAACTCTCTTCGGCAAAACAAGGATGAAACTCCTCACCCGAGCAGGCACTCGAAGTCCCCTAGGGCTGAGGTTGGGATCTCCGAACGGAGACACCCGATGTACTGAACAGTACGTGCAGACTTTGCTAAACAGCAAGCGTGCTCATTGTCAGAAGACAAATCTCAAAGATGCATAATCAGAATGAATGAGAATGAGGAGACCCTCCCTCCTTTTATGCTTTGTGAGCCTTTCCCTCACCTAGGCCCCACCAATCTCTGCGTTGTCCCCTTGGGCCACGTTGTCCATCTTCCTCTGCGCTGGCTTGGCCCCACGCTGTCTACGCTACCCCTTTTTCCATGCTGCCACTTGACCACTAGGCCCCACTTTGCCAAATAAACATGTCTCTTAAGTGACTTTAGGAAATGCTTTTTATCCTAAGTGTGAGTTGAATGTCCTCTTCACCCACTTTATTTATAATTTAACTTTATAAAGGCAAAATAGTCAAAATTTATATTTCCAATTAGCTATTGCTAATTGGGAATATTACAGTCCTCGCCGGAAAAACGTTGCTTGTCGTCAAGCAACTGTAATGATGGATGCTGCAGAATCTTCTCACTTTTCCAGGTGGCATCCTCATTCGGTAAATTCCTCCATGTCACTAGGTACTCTTTGACTGTCCTGCATCGAAGCTGCCTCTCCCTAGTATCAATAATGGCCTCCGGCTGTAGCTCCAAATGCCCCTCATCATCTGTGGGTGGAAGCTCCTCTGTTGCAGTAGCCTGCTGCCCCAGTGCCTTCTTTAGGCATGACATGTGAAAAACGTTATGAATCTTGCTACCAATGGGCAGCTCCAACTCATAAGCAACCTCTCCAACTTTGCGTGTCACCCTGTATGGTCCATAGAAGCAAGGCTTGAGCTTTTCAGCTCCCTTCTGCTTCAACGTGGACTATCGATATGGCTGCAAGTGCAGGTAGACCAAGTCCCCTACCTCGAACTGCTTCTCAACACGTCCCCTGTTGGCGTACAGATTCTGCTGATTCTACGTTGTAGCCATGTTATCCTTGAGAGCTCGGAGTATATCCTGACTCTCTTGGATCCAATACTTGGCTCTAGGAGCCTTGCTAGCACCAAACATCATGTCAGCAAATGATAAAGCATGATATCCATACAATGCATAAAACGGAGACATACCGATGGACATATGATGAGTGTTGTTGTAGCAGTACTCCCCCAAGTGCAACCATCTCAACCATGCCTTCTGCTGCCCGCTGACATAGTTACGCAAGTAGCCCTCCAGCCACTTGTTCACTATCTTTGTCTGTCCTTCTGCCTGGGGGTGGTAACTAGTACTCGGTGTCAACTCAGTGCCCACCAAACGGAAAAGCTCCTGCCAAAACCTGCCCATGAAGCGGCTGTCCCTGTCACTGACAATGGTCTTTGGGAGACCATGCAATCTGAAAACGTCCCTGAAGAACAACTCTGCTACCTATGCTGCAGTGTAATGTGCTGATATGGCGAAAAAATGGGCATATTTAGTCAGCCGATCAACGACTACAAATATGCAATCGTTGCCCTGCATAGTGGGCACCCTGTAATGAAGTCCATTGAAATACTCTCCCATTTCCCCTCAGGTATGGGAAGAGGCTGCAATAACCCTGCTGAATGGTTCATTTTCCCCTTGTTACGCTGGTAAACTTCGCATTCCCTGACATGTTGGAGCATGTCCTCCTTGAGGCCCTTCCAAGAGAACCTCTCCCTGATGGCCCTATAGGTTTTCGCCCCTGGTGGTCTGATAATGGTGAATCATACGAGGCATGCAATATCTTCTTCTTGAGCTGGGAGCCCTCTATCAAGAAGATCTTGTCCCTGTAATAGATCACCTCATCCATTACTCTGTACCTGTCATCTGTCACCTGTCAATCCAGAATCTCACAGGCAAAACGGTCCTTCGAGTACTCTACCAATAGTTGAGCCCTCCAGTCTGTGTCCAAACTCATCAAGGACAACGCTGCTGGTCTGCGTGAAAGTGCATCTGCCACAACGTTGTTCTTTCCCTTGACATACTCGATGTCAAAGTCATAATCCTGGATCTTGCTGATCCACTTCTGCTGCCTCTCCTGCAACTGTTTCTACTCTAGAAAGAATCGGAGGCTGTTGTGATCCGTCCTTACCCTGATTTTGTTCCCTACCAGGTATTGCCGAAACTTGGCCAATGTATGCTTGATGGCCAACATCTCCTTGTCGTATATAGCATACAACCTCTCGTGTGGCAATAGCTTCTGACTCTCGAAAGCTATGGGGTGGCCTCTTTGCATCAAAACTGCGCCGATCCCCTCCCTTGATGCTTCACACTCCAAGACAAAGGGTTGTGTAAAATCTGGCAATGCTAACATCGGACAGCTGCTCATCACCTCCTTGAGCCTGTTAAAAGCCCTTTGTGCTGTATCCATCCAACTGAATGCCCCCTTCTTGGTGAGATCTGTAAGGGGTGCAGCAAGTTGGGAAAACCCCTTGACGAACTTTCGGTAGTAGGTGCAGATCCCCACAAATCCCCGAAGTTCTGTCACATTCTTGACTCTGGCGAATCCTTGATGGCCCTAATCTTCTCCTCGTGGACCTTCACTCCATCCACCCCGATGATGTGCCCCAAGTAGAGCATCTCGGTCAGCCCAAACTCAAATTTGGAGAGCTTAGCATAAAACTGATGCTCTTCCAAAATGCGCAATACAACCTCTATATGTTGGAGGTGCTCCTCCCATGTCTGGCTGTAGATCAAAATGTCGTCAAAAAACACTAACACACACTTCCTCAAGTGACTGCAGAAGATGTGATTCATGCATGACTGGAAAGTGGCCGGGGCATTGGTTAGCCCAAAGGGCATCACCAAAAACTCAAAATGGCCATAATGACACCAGAAAGCTGTCTTGGGAACGTCCTTCTCCCTCACGCGAATCTGATGGTACCCGAATCTCAAATCAATCTTTGAGAAGAACTTGGCCCCCCTCAGCTCATCCATCAACTCATCAATCCGTGGGATGGAGTACCGGTTCTTCATGGTCTTCTTGTTCAGGGCTTTGTAATCAATGCACATCCTCAACGTGCCGTCCTTCTTCTTCACTATCACTACTGAAGAAGAAAAAGGGCTAGTGCTAGGAGGGATGTGTCCAAGAGCCAAGAACTCATGGATAGCCCTCTCAGTATCATCCCGATAGGCTTTGGGGTGCCTATAGGGTGTAGTGATGACAACCTGGATACCCTGCTCCAGCTCAATAGTGTGCTCAAACCCTCGATCTGGTGGCTGTCCTGGTGGTATCTCCCCGAATACCGTAGCATACCTGTCGAGAAGGGACTGTACATTTGGGTGTATGAACTGCCCTGTAGATCCTGCCTCCGACACATGCAACTCCACTGCCCACTCTATGTCCCCCTTCCGGAAATCTGCCTCCATCTGGTGTGCTGAAACTGTTTGTGGCGGGTAGGTGTGCATCCCCTGAATCTTCTCATGCCTCCCAGTCTTCTTATCTGTCTACTCCATCGCCAAAGTCTCCTAGTCAGTGGTGACCTTTCCCAGCGTGATCAGCCGCTGTACCCCCAATATCACGTTGGTGTCTGGAATGTCCAAAAAATGATTTGTCAGGGTGTACGTCCCCATGGTCATTGCCAAGGCTGGCACATACCTGGCACATTGCATAGTCCGATCCCCTAGAACTAGTACCGAAAACCCATCAAAGGTCTCTGTCGATATGCCCCTCCGCTCTACCATCTGGGCATGAATGAAGTTGTGGGTGGCCCCACTGTCTACTAACACTGAGACACACTGCCCTCGTATTGTGCCTCGAACACGCAGTGTCAAATACTTGGGAACTCCCCGCAAAGATGCAAGGGCTCCCCCAGTCGGTGCAAAAGCTGCACCTCCTGCTCCCGGCGGTGGAGGTGGCAGATGATCCCCTCTCTGCGCTGTACTGCTACCTCCAGCCTCTATCTCCTCATACTCCTCTTCTTTCTCGCTGCTATCGGAGAAGACCTCGATGTAGTGTGCCTTCCCTGCGACACAACGGTGTCCGACTGCCCATGGCTCCTGGCACATGAAGCATAACCTCCTCTGCTTTAGATCTCTCATGGTCTCATCATCTCCAGGCCCTCTACCCTGGTTCCCCTTGGGAGGTGGAACCCTCTCATCCTTTCCCTTCGGCTGGAATGCCGGTCTCTGGGGAAAAGGAGCTCTAGTCCTGGGTAGTGCATCTTGCAAATCCTGAGTCCTCTCAACTGCATCATGGAGTGTCGTTGGTCTCATCGATCTGACTAAACCCCGTAGAGGCTCTGCCAATCCATCTATGAACATATAGATCATCCGGGCTGTAGATAAATCATGTACCATCACAGAGAATCTCAAAAACTCTGATATGTACGTGTCCGACCTCCCGGTCTGCTTGAGCTTTGTCAGCTCAACAAAATGCTCCTCTGGATCTCTCCGATCAAAATGCTCTACCAACCTCCGTGTGAACTCGACATATGTTGTCACTCTCGAGTGCCCCAGCGTAACCATCCCATGAAACCACCAATCCTAGGCTTCGCCCTCTAGGTACAGCACTGCCACCTTGATGGCCTCTAGCTCTGCCATCTGATTAAGCTGGAAATATATATCCAACTTCTCCACCCAAGCTTTTGCCAAACACTTGGACAATCCGTCAAATGTTGGCAGATGGAATCTGCCCACCGTGCGCTGTAAGTCCCCGTCATGTGAATGCCTGTTCCCTATATGATGGTTGCGGGGTTTGCTGTCCCACTTGAGCTGAACAAAATCATGGAAAGTGAGGGCATCTCTGAACTCCTGACCGTATGGCTGGTACTCAGCAAAGTAATCTCTCATATGTGTCAGTTCTTGCTCCTGCTGTGCTTCTGCCCCGATGTCTGCGACAAGAAATGTAGGCATCATGGAACGGGGGTGTGTGTGTGATGCCATCTGTTGCGCTATGAGATGCTCCTGTAAATGATGAGATGTGCTTGAGCCCTCTCCAACATGGAAACCCCTTGGGGTTTCGCGCTGTCTAGACTCTGTTGTGAATCTCTGCCCCATCTCCTCTATCCGTCTCAACAAATCTTGTACTGATTTGAGGAGAAGTTCCCCGAACTCCTTATCGGCATTTCTTTCGTCCGCCATTGGTCTCCCTTCCTCTGCGTCCACCACTATAATGCTATCACCTTTCCCGAAGGTGAGCTCTAACCTCTGCTCTTGGTCTTTATATTTTCTTCCCCAGTAAGTGATGTATGGTTTTCCTGCTGGTGTCATAGACAATCTGCTTCATAGGCTGAGCCAAGTCTATGAGCTTTGATACCACTGTAATATCCCGAATGGAAATAAACAGCATTATAAAGCACATAAACAAAGACATACAACAACTAGAGATAAATCATAAGGAAAACAGACAATATTGAGAGCGTTGAGCCATTTTATTTATACTGAGAAATGGAAATGAGTACAGAGGTGATCAGAATGATGGCACCTCTGCTTGCACTAGGCAAGCGTAGAAAGACTCTCAGGAAATGACTCGGAATGGCTGCTCCCTCAAGACTCCATTTCTCCAGAACTGCTGGTACTACTGCTGCTGGAATGAACTGAATCTTTGGGGCTACTCCCCACCTCGAAAAATTCTGAAACTTCGGGAATGGCCTCTCCTCCCAAAACCTAGAAAAGCCTAGAAAGCTTTCCGGAAATGGCTGACCCCCGAAAATGGCTCCCTTGAGGAACTATGTTATTCCTCAAGGAGGGACGCTGGCTCTGAAAGATCTGCTCCAAATAATGGCCCCTAACTCCTCCAAAATGATGGAATAGGGAAGGGCTAGCCCCTTTTCCACTTTCCCGAGCTAAATCCACCGACAAACCCTCATTTCGGAACCACCTCCTCTCAAGACTGTGTCCTCCCTCTCACTAACTGCGCTGTCTCTCTGAGTGAATGCTCCAACTATGGTAGTTGCAACTCTCTCTGGAAAAACAAGGATGAAACTCCTCACCCGAGCAGGCACTCGAAGTCCCCTGGGGCTGAGGTTGGGATCTCCGAACGGAGACACCCGATGTACTGAACAGTACATGCAGACTTTGCTAAACAACAAGCGTGCTCATTTTGAGAAGACAAATCTCAAAGATGCATAATCAGAATGAATGAGAATGAGGAGACCCTCCCTCCTTTTATGCTTGGTGAGCCTTTCCCTCACCTAGGCCCCACCAATCTCTGCGCTGTCTCCTTGGGCCACGCTGTCCATCTTCCTCTGCGCTAGCTTGGCCCCACGCTGTCTACGCTGCCCCTTTTTCCACGCTGCCACTTGACCACTAGGCCCCACTTTGCCAAATAAACATGTCTCTTAAGTGACTTTAGGAAATACCTTTTATCCTAAGTGTGAGTTGAATGTCCTCTTCACCCACTTTATTTATAATTTAACTTTATAAAGGCAAAATAGTCAAAATTAATATCTCCAATTAGCTATTGCTAATTGGGAATATTACATTAATTAAATTAAACATGTGAGTAAAATGACTTAATTCACACGAATCAAGCATCTTCTAATCTTAGCCGTCGATTCAAGATTAGATCACGACAGTTGATGTTTCAATGAGAAAAGTATAAGAAGAGGGCTTGGGATCAGTTGGAGAATACACACAGTGGCAGAGAATTGAAACTAAGCTGGAATTCTAGGGCGTGGTTTGCTAAGAATTTCAAAAGTGTTTCAGCTGCAGCGAGGGGCAGTATCGGCGAGAGGGATGGTGTAGTCTCAGGCCAAGAGCGCAACAATGGCAGAGAAGCAGCGGACCAGAGCAGCGCAGAGGAAGTAGAAGCTACACAGCAGCTACGTAGAGCAACCATAGACTAGCAGGGGCAGCGCAGAGGTAACAGGAGGCTAGGATGGATGATGCAGTGCCATAGAAGGCTGAAGTAGTCCCAGGAGGATTAATGTTGGCCAAACACAGGCAGCGCATGGGCAACGTAATCTAGTTTGGGGTGACGCAGGCCCTTCCTGAGCAACGCAGGGGTTGACGCAGGCCATCAGGGCTGATGCAGAGGGCTTGACAACAACGCTGGGGTTTCTGAAGACCGGAAAAAGCAGAGTTCTGTAAACCCTGTTTGAGGGTGTGAACTAGTTAGTTTTCTGTCTCCAGAACAGAGGTATAGCTGCAGTATTTTATTTCTCTGTCGGGTTAACCAGTTTGGTGCCCAAATTTGTTGTACTTAGATTTTGCTTAATAGAAAACCCTTCAGTAGCCAGAAGACTAGTTTTCCCGCATTGCGTTTTTCCGGGGACAGTTGACCAGAAAATCCTTGTGTGTCATTTTGTCATTGTGCATGTTATTTAGTTTAGATCGTATGTGTAGACTGTTAATGTATTTACTTCGATGTTAATGCTGGAGATTTCACATTAATAACTTATTGTAAGTAGAAGTAAATCAGAAATTTATTGAAGAGTTAAGCAACTGAAGGACATCACCCAAAATCCTAATGGACAAGTTAGTCTGGCTGCATCTCGATACTGAAACACCCGTTGCTGCTAATTTGCGCCGACCCTCTAGATATTTGCTCTCCTACTGCTCTGCATAAGCACTACCTCTGTGCTATCCCATCAACCTCTACGCTACTATTGCCTTTGCTCTGCGCTGCTCTAGTCTTCAACATCCTAGCTCTGCCAATGTGCCTCCATAATCCTTTGCACCAACTGACTCCATTCATCCTGCTGTTGTCATTAAGGGCTCTCGTAGATTGTATGTGATCCAAGAGTTTGGGCACCTCAAGGATCCTGCCCTCCATCTGAAGATCTAGAGAACTACAGATCTATGTCGCCCCACCTCTTTTCTCGAGGCACATGAGCACTCATAGCCACATCGTCATCACTCCCATCATCACCTTTAGCTTCTATAGCCTTTGAATCAGAATCTTCCTTGCCCTTATTTTTCATAGGAAAAGTTGTGGCGAAATGTCCTAGTTCACCACACCTGTAGCATCTGACCTTAGAAAGGTCTTTCTTCTTCTTCTGCTGCTGCCCTTGTTGTCCCTTAGATGTGAGAGTCACATCTTTCTCCTCCTCCTTGATCTTGATTCCTCCGCTGCTGCTGCCCGCCTTGGTCATCCTCCCGATCTCTTCTTGTCGAAGAGCTGCCCACATGTCTTCCCAATTTGGAAGTGTCACTCTGACCAAAATTCCTTGGACAAAGGTCTCCCACCCTTCAGACCCGCATTCAGGGCAGTCCTTGTGAAAATTTATGAATTTACTAAACAGAAACCCTACTGTTAAATTCTTGATTTACTTCTCCTACTTACATAAGTTATTCATCTGAAAAATTCAGCATTAACATCGAAGTAAATACATTAACATCCTACACATGCAGATCTAAACTGAATAACATGCTTAATGACAAAGTGACACACAAGGATTTTCTGGACAAATGTCCTAGGAAAATCCCAATGCGGGAAAACCAATGCGGCTAGCTTCTGGAGGGTTTTTATTATTATGCAGATTTTAAGTACAACAGATTTGGGCACCAAACTGGTTAACCCGACAGAGAAATATAAATGGCAGCTATACCTCTATCTCGGAGACAGAAAATTGACTGATTCACACCCTCAAACAGAACTCAACCTTTTTCAGCCTTTAGAAACCCCAACGCTGCTCTGAAGCCCTCCGCGTCAGCTTGCCTAGCCTATGTCAGCCTCTGTGCTGCTCAGGAAGGGCCTTCGTCACCCTAGACTGGGTACCTTACCCCTGCGCTGCCCTAGCTGGGCCTGCGTTAGCCCTCCTGGCCTCCTGTTGCCTCTGCGTTGCCCCTACTGGGCTCTCGGCTGCTCTGCGTTGCCCCTGCTGGGCTCTCGGCTGCTCTGCGTATCTGCTACCTTTGCGCTACTCTGGATTTCTCCTTCTCTGCCCTCGTTGTACTCTTAGCCCGGGACTAGACCATCCCCCTCGCCAATATTGCCCCTCACTACAGCTGAAACACTTCTGAAATTCTTAGCAAACCACACCATAGAATCTCAGCTTAGATTCAGTGCTCTGCCAGTATGTGTGTTCTCCAACTGACCCCCAACCCTCTTCTTATACTTTTCTTGTTGAAACATCATCGACCGTGATCTGATCTCTAATCAATGGCTAAGATTAGAAGATGCTTGATCCACGTCACTTAAGTCATTCACATCACATGTTTAATTTAATTACCTTTAATCTTTTATTTTTCCTAAGTTAGACTTAGGGTCCTTAATTAAAAATATTAATTAATTAAATATCTCTTAAACCGGATGGAATTTCCCAAAACACTTTTTGGGTCTTGGAGATCTTAGGTACTCTAGTCCCTCCACAAAGTTTGGGAGCTAGAGCACATCCGATGCTACCCCAACACCCCAAAATCTCAACGCTCCCTCTTAGCGAGGAATGTGATCTAGCAAAATACTTCACCGTAAAGGCTGCTCTGATCTTTGGTTTTGGCCTCTGTGCTGATGCTTGGTTTGTTGCCTTTCATCATTGCGCTGTTACTGCTCTTCTGTACTGTTTCCTGTGACTCTACCACTGTCACTGCTACATCCGTACTGCAACTCCCTTTCAAGTTGCTGCATCGTGCTGCCCATAGCATTGCTACTACTAACTGCTGCATTGCAACTCAGTTGCTGAGAGTAAGCCACTGAAGGACCCCTACCCAAATGACAGACAAGTCATTCGGGCTGCATCTCATCACTGAAGCTCTACAGATTGTTGCTCTGCGCTGTCCTCCTAAAGCCTCTGTGCTCCTGCAGCTCTGCACTACATAAGCATACCTCCTCTATGTTGCTGCCTCTACACTACTGCTGCATCTGCACTGCGTTGCTCCCTCTACAACATCCAGCTATGCCTCTGCTCCATCCGTGATCTTTTCACCCACTGCTCCAGTCATTCCTTGCTACTGTCTTAAGGCTCCCGTAGCAAGGATGTGATCTAAGAGTTGGGT
This sequence comes from Pinus albicaulis, assembly GCA_034641835.2. Lineage (NCBI taxonomy): Eukaryota > Viridiplantae > Streptophyta > Pinopsida > Pinales > Pinaceae > Pinus > Pinus albicaulis. The sequence goes on from MU968363.1 coordinate 39,032,681, forward strand.
TACTCAAGGATCCCGCCACCACTTTGTAGCTGCTCTACAGATCAAGATCGCCCCACTTCCGTGGTTCATGAGCGCTCATGGCTACGTCATCATCATTGCCATCGTCTGCTGCAATAAGCTTGGAACTAGAAGCTTCCTTGTCCTTCTTCTTTTGATGACAATTGTTGGCGAAATGTCCAAGTTCGCCAAAAAGAAACATTTGATCTTTGACAGATCACGCTTCTTTTTCCCTTGCTGCCTCTTTGATTCCAGGGCTGCATCTTTGTCTTCCTCTTTCCTCACTTTGCCCACTCTAGTGTTGTACTGCCTCTCGGTGATTCGGCGGATCTCCTCCTGTCGGAGGATAGCCCACATATTGTCCTAGTTAAGAAGATCCACTCTGCCCAAAAGACTTTGGACAAATGTTTCCCAGTCCTCTATGACAGCGTTTAGAGCAGTCCTCACCATGACATCATCATCCACCTTCACCCCCATGCCAGTCAGTTGATCCCGGATCGATTGCAGTCTGGATAGGAAAGGATCAATTTCCTCTCCCTTGGACATCATGAATAACCTTAGTTGGTTCTCCAGAAGCATCTTTCTCTGGACGGACCTCCCTTGATACAATGTGGTTAGGGCTTCCCACATCTCATGAGCTGTCGACTTCTCGGCTATGTGTGGTACCACATGATCTTTGACCCCATCCATAATGAAGCACTTGGCATGTGCGGCTGCTTCATTGTGCTTCTCCAGGAGTTTCACATCGATTGGTGTAGCCAAGACTTTCTCTGCATGCTCCCGTATACCGTAGGTCTCCAGGACTAACAGGATTCTGGTCTTCCAGATAGCAAAGTTGGACAGGCCGTCTAACCTATCCTGATCATGCAGTTCATGTGGCGCCATCTGCTCAAGAATTTGTCGGAACGGATCCTCCTCTCTATGCTAGAGACTCAGATCTAGGGTCCTTGGCGAGAAAGGCACCCTCTGCAACCTCTGACAACTGACTCCCTCCCTTGGAAGTCTGCCAAACACAACGAATCAACTCTCTTCGATCACCCTACGATCGATCTTCAGATTCCTTTGGCAGGAAATCTACTGAGAAGTGTGAAAATTCTACTGCAGTGTATTGGTTTATTTTCTCCTACTTGATTTAATTTATACAAGTTATTTTCAGAAATTAGATTAAGAAAATATCGAAAATAGACACAACTACAGCCTACACATGCAGATCATTTGTTGAATAATTCAGTCATGCAACAAAGTGACACATGGATTTTTGGACATAAGTCCCTGGAAAAACCCAAAGCGGGAAAACCGGTTCAACGGATATGAGGGTTTTATTATTAAGTAGTTCTGAGTACAACAAATTTGGGTTCCAACCTTGGAAAACCCGACAAAGAATAAAAGATACAAGATCTGCAGCTAACCTGAAGATCTAGTGCCAAATTACTGACTGATCCACACCCTCAAACGGGATTTACAGGACTCAGCCCGGATCTGGCCCTAGAAACCCTCAGCGCTGCCCCTGAAGCTTAGCGTCAACCCTGCTACCCTGAAATGCCACTGCACTGCGCCAGAATGGACTGCGTCACCCCTAGAAGGGTCTCACAGCCTCACGCTGGCCCTAAAATTCCCTCAGCGTAATTTCTGGAGCCTCCTAGTGCCTTTGCACTGTCCTTCGTAGCACCTGCGTAGCAGCTGCGCAACACCTGCGTTGCTGCTGCCTGGCCTCTTTGCGTTGTCCTTGAGCTGCTCCTCTTGCCTATTGCTATCTCTTGGCTCTTGGAATCAAATCATTCTCTCAGCCAATAGTACCCCTCACTGCAGGAAATTCCACTGGAAATTCTTAGCAAACCCGCCCTAGAATTCCAGATCTATTCCTTAGTTCTATAGAAATTGTGTGTCTTCAACTGACCCTCAAGCCTTTCTCTTATACTTTTTCGTTGAACCCTTCAACGGCCGAGATTAAATCATCCATGAACGGCTGAGATTAAAAGAATGCTTGATCCATGTGACTTAAGACAATTTCACCACATGTGTTAATTAATTCACTTTATTTATTTTATTTTCCTAAGTTAAACTTAGGAAATCCATTAAAAATAATTAATTATTTGAATAACTTCAACACAACTTGAATTTTCTTAAATCCATTTCTGGGTCTCGTAGATCAGGCGTACTCTAGTCTCTCCACAAAATTTGGGACCTAGAGCACAATTGATGCTACCCCAAATACACAAAATCTCAACAAGAAGTTGTTCTCCTCCCACTCTTTGTCAACTTAGCTTAGGCTAAATTCTGCACTAGCAGAATCTTCACCCCACCAGCAATTGTTGAAGGTCTACAACTCAGCTTTCGGTTCTCAACACTCTACACAGTAATCAAATTTTGGACTGCGTCACCCTAGTAGGCCTGTACGTGAGTAGACTAGCTCAGTGCAGCCTCTGCGAAGCGCAAGCTGCTCCTTCATCCCTCTGGAAGACTTTGTGTTGTCTCTGCGTCACCAAGCTGGGATTGCGTTAGCCCTTGCGTGGCTCTTGCTGCCTTTGCGTCCTTCTGCTGCTACGATGCCCTCTCCGGTTTATCTGCTGCTATTGCTTTCTCTGTTGCTTTCTACAACACAAATTTCTTTAGCTATCTTACTAGAGATCCAACTTGATTTGCAATCGCTCTGATACCATGTGAAATTTTCTGAATTTACTAAATAGAAACCCTACTTTTAAATTCTTGATTTACTTCTCCTACTTACATAAGTTATTAATTTGAAAACTTCAGCATTAACATCGAAGTAAATACATTAACATCCTACACATGCAGATCTAAATTGAATAACATGCTCAATGAAAAAGTGACACACAAGGATTTTCTAGACAAATGTCCCTGGAAAAACCCAATGCGGGAAAACTAGTGCTACTAACTTTTGGAGGGTTTTTATTATTAAGCATATTATAAGTACAATAGATTTGGGCACCAAACTATTGTTGGAAATATCGAGAGGGGGGCTGAATCAGTATTCCTTTCAATTAGAGCATTAGTTAATCTTCAATTATTATCAGTGTTTGTACAATGATAGTAGTAAATAAAATGAACACAAATGCACACAGTTTTTAAGTACCTTCTCTAGGACAAAAACCACCTGAATGCTTTTCTAATAATTCTTTAATATTCAACTCCAATTGAAAATAAAGCTCCAATTTCCTAGAATCTAGAAAAGCATTCTTCTCCAGCTCCCATTGGATGGACACTCCAACGCTCGAGATTCTTCAGTAGTCAACTGAATGGATGCCCCAACACCCAATGAGCTACAACTCACCCTAGCACCACCCTACCACCCTAAAGTTTTCACAGGCTTGAACCTGTTGGTGACTTCATGAACCAGCGTAGCACCACCCTACCACCCTCTAGAAGAATAAAGCAAGAATGGACTCCCGTACCAGGTTAAAATGGTCCACTTTAAAATGATATAGAATGATGTAGAAGAAGAAGACACACTAGACCATAACCCCAACTTTGACACAACCACCTAATGATGATCCTAGACCTCCCGACACTGCCTCTTCAACTCTTGGCAGATAGACACTTGTACAATTTTTACAATGATGCATTTACAATGATACCTTTACAATGGCTGTATGTAGTGTTGCCCACTTGAAGACTTCATGTGCTGAACTTCTTGCTTCTGTTCTGCACCTTGATAGTTGCTCTTGTGATGCTACCCTCTGTTGCACCTTGCTTTGCTTTGCTGCCCTAGAAATTTTGGTCCTTTGCAGCCCTTGACAACACATGATCTAGATTTTTCTTGCCTTCTAGGATCTTGATATTGAATTTGGTGTATCTTTGTTATTTCAGCTCCCCAATATGTGATTTTCGGTTTTATAGTAGTACTCTGAGTCTTCTTTCCAATGCCACAGGTCTGATCCAATTTGGATTCTTCAAGAGAGAGTTATGCCCAATCTCTCACAATGACCTAATTACTGATATGGACTATTTAGGAAAATGGACTTTAATAGCGGTTATCTTTCCCTTAGGTAAGCATTGACTCTCTGAATTTGATTCAGTAACCTCTGATCTAGTGTATTTATGTCACTTTCAAAATTCCAATCAGGTACTCGGAGAGAGTGTTAAGATGATTTTCTAAGGTCACTTCTTTAGAGATGAAGTTCGGGAGCACATAAAACCTTTGACTTACGAGATCATATCTCCAAAAATATTGCACACCTTGATCTAAAATTTTTACAGCAGCTTCCTCAAGATTTCGGCTTCACCTCATAAAAAATTCAGCTTTTGAACCTTGGCAAAAAAAAAGCTAGAGAGCAAATACCACAATGACTTTGTTTCGAGTGAAATCATCACAACGCGGGAGGATATGAGGAAAAAATTTATATAAATTCTTAGGTTGAGAAGGGCTTCAACAAGTGAACGTGGGAGGGATTTTAGGAGCTTAAAAAATATTAATTATGACTTTTCAATGACCCATGCCACAACCCCATGGGGTTTTAGCCCACTAACTTGGGTTACAAACTTCAAACATGAATATCTCTCAAACCGTGAAGAATTACATGGCATGCCATATATCAACAGAAACATCTCGACAAGTAGAAACCATCAAAAGCATTCTTTACCTAGAATATAGTGATTTGGTAGGTCAAAATTCCCATGCAATATTGGGGTAGCCCTTGGTGCTGCTTGGGTTGACATCAATGACAACCGCTGATCAACAACTATTTAACCCGAGAGAGAAATATAAGCGACAACAATGCCTCTATCCCGGAGACAAAAAACTGATTTATTCACACCCTCAAACGCAATTTATAGAACTCAGCCTTTTCTGTTCTCTAGAAATCCCAGCGCTGCTCTGAAGCCCTCTGCGTCATCCTGCTTGGCCTACGCTGCTCATTAAGGGCATGCGTCACCCTAGACTGGGTTACGTTGGCCCTACTCTGCCCTAGCTGGGCCTGCATTAGCCCTCCCTGCCTCCTGCTGCGTCTGCGTTGCCCCTACTGGGCTCTCGGCTGCTCTGCGTTGTTCTTTCTCTGCCCTTGTTGTACTCTTGGCCTGGGACTAGACCATCCCCCTCGCCAATACAACCCCTCGCTGCAGCTAAAACACTTCTGAAATTCTTAGCAAACCACGCCCTAGAATCTCAGCTTAGCTTCAATGCTCTGCCAGTTTGTGTGTTCTCCAACTGACCCCAAGCCCTCTTCTTATACTTTTCTCCTTGAAACATCAACAATCATGATCTAATCTCTAATCGACGGCTAATATTAGAAGATGCTTGATCCGCGTCACCTAAGTCATTCTCATCACATGTTTAATCTAATTATCTTTAATTTTTTAATTTTCCCAAGTTAGACTTAGGGTCCTTAATTAAAAAGATTAATTAATTAAATATCTCTTAAACCTGATGAAATTTCCCAAAATGCTTTCTGGGTCTTGGAGATCTTATGTACTCTAGTCCCTCCACAAAATTTAGGAGCTAAAGCACATCCGATGCTACCCCAACACCCCAAAATCTCAACAGTCCTTACCATTAGACCCTCATCAGGGTGGCCCCCATAGCAACCAACTGATCACGAATCGCCTTCAATCTAATGAGGAAGGGGTTGATTTCCTCTCCCTTATGCATCTGAAATAACCGAAGTTGATTCTCTAGAAGCATTCTCCTTTGGACAGAAGTCCTCTGATACAATGTGGTCAACACCGTCCACATCTCATTTTCCGTGTTCTTTTCAGCAATGTGTGGGACCACATGATCCTTGACCCCATCCATAATCAAGTGCTTGGCCCTTTCTTGTGCTTCCTCATACTTTTTCAACGGATCAACGTCAACAGGAACATCTACAACCTTCTCGACATGATCTTTGATGTGTGAAAATTTATGAATACATTAATGTAGAAATCCTACTGTAGTATCTTGGTTTACTTCTCCTACTTGTGATTAAATTATACAAGTTATTTTCAGAAAATATTCAGAAAATACTGAAGTAAACACAACTAACAACCTACACACATACAAATCATTTACTGAATATTACGCTCATTCAACAAAGTGACATAGGTTTTTCAAAAAAATGTCCCCGTAAAAACCCAATGCGGGAAAACTGGTGCAGCAGATATGAGGGTTTATTATTATTATGTAGAATCTGAGTACAACAAATCTGGGCACCCAACTGGTTAACTCGACAGAGAAAATAATAGATCTACAGCAATACCTGCTGTTCTGAGGCCAAAACTTTGACTGATCCACACCCTCAAATAGGATTTACAAGACTCAGCCAATTTCTGGCCCTAGAAACCCCAGCGCTGCCCCTAAAGCCCCAACGTCAGCCCTGCTAGGCTCTGCGTTCCCCTCCCCTCCTTAGAAGGGGACTGCGTAACCCTATAATGGGTGACGCAGTCCTTACGCTGCCGTGGAAGGCCTCTGCGTAAACCTGGAGGCCTCCGAAAGCTATAGTGCTGCCCCTCTTGGGCCTGCGTAGCGGCTAAAGCCCTCTGCGCTGTGCAGCTGCTGTTGCTACCCTTGCTCCTGTTTGCTGCTCCTCTGCCTCTTTAACACGTCTTGTTAGCTCTTAGCAAACTCTGCCCTAGAATTCCAGCTCAGTTTCTCAGCTCTGCCTCCGTGTGTGTGTCTCTAACTAACCCTCAAGCCTTTCTCTTATACTTTTTCGTTGAGACATCAACGACCGTGATTTAATCTCTTATCGATGGCTAAGATTAAAAGACTTTTTGACCTGCGTCACTTAGAACATTTCATCACATGTGTTTAATTAATTCACTTTAATTTTTCTAATTCCCTAAGACTTAGGGTGCTCATTAAAATAAATAAATTATTTGAATAGCTTCAACACCAAATGAAATTTCTCCAAACGCTTTATGGGTTTTGGAGGTGATGTGTTTCTTAGCCCCTCCACAAAGTTTCAGGGCTAGAGCACACTTGATGCTACCCCAATACACAAAATCTCAACATGATGCGATACTCATCAAGGACTTACATGATTTTGGCCTTCCAGACGACGAAGTTGGATTCTCCATCCACCTGATCCCTCAATCCATGTGCGGCCATCTTTGCTCACAAGATGTCGAAACGGATACTCTTCTCCCTTCTTCCGCTGCTGCCCTTAGCAAAAGACTCGGATCTGGGTTTCTTGGCACTGAAAACCCTCTAGAGAATACGCTCCCTCTGACAAGTGATTTCCTTCCCGTAAATCCTCCACAAACTGTCGTCAAATCATCCCTCTCCAATCACTCTACTGATTAGTGCTTAGACTTCTTGGCGAGAAAGTCTGCTGAGGGACAACTTCCCCTTACTTTGTCAGACCCTGCTAGGCACTATTATGCACAGACAGAAACAATGCCCCACCAGCAACTTCCGAAGAAAACAAACTGCACTTCTAGCCACGATAACCGGAAAGACAGAGACTCGAACCTCTATGCTGGCCCAACAATTACTGCGTTGCCTCTGCAGCAGCTACATCGTCACCTCTGTTGGCTGACGCAGGCTCTGAGTGAGCCCCTCTGGTTACTGCGTCACCCGTTCCCGCCTCTTTCTGGATCTGCGCTATCACTCGGGACAACCGCCTTTCTGCAGAAAAAACTTCGTCTCTTCGTTGATGGCTTCAGATCTCCCTGATCTGCAATAGCTTTGATACCATGTGAAAATTTCTGAATTTACTAAACAGAAATCCTACTGCAGTAACCTGATTTACTTCTCCTACTTGTTTTATTAACTTAACAAGTTAATTTTCTGAATAATTCATGAAAAACATCGAAGTAAATACATTGTTGCCTACACAAATATACAGATCAAGTATTGAAGAAATATGCACATTCGAAAAAGGACACACAAGATTTTTCGGACAAATGTCCCTGGAAAAACCCAATGTGGGAAAACTGGTGCAACAGCTCTTGAGGATTTTATTATTATGTAGATTTCTGAATACAAACTAGGGTACCAGTAGTGGTTTACCCAACAGAGAAAATCCTAGCAGAAGTATATCTATCTCTAGAGACAGATATTATGGTTGTTTTAGCTCGTAATGAAGAACCCCATAGGTGCCTACACAGTCCCCAGCAAGCTCCGCGCTGAGACTGCATCACCCTTCAGTGTGGTTGCATCACCCTTTCCGATCTGCTAAATATGAGCCTGATCTAGCCCACTGAAACCCTAGCGCTGCCCCATCCGGCTCTGCATCACCCCTCATGGGCTTGCTTCACCCCTCCTAGGCTTGCGTTGCCTCTTTGGTGTTGATCTTCCTCTCTGCTATTGTATTCTCGGCCTTAGATCAGAAATCCCACTGTAGAACTGCCCCTCCCTGCACTACAAGCTCATTCGAAAATTCTTAGCAAATTGCGCCCCAGAATTTTGACTTAGCTCAAGTGCTGCATCTCTGTGTGTTTTCTCCAACTGACCCCAAGCCTTCCATTAATACTTTTCCAGTTGACGACTCAATGATCGTGATCTAATCTCTAATTGATGGCTATCTTTAGAAAAGACTTGATCCTCATCACTTAGAACATTCTCACCCACATGTTTTAATTAATTCACGTTAATTATTTAATTTACATAAGTTAGACTTAGGGTCTCCATTAAATTAATTAATTCTTTGAATAACTTAAGCTGCGGGTGGAATTTCTCCAAACGATTTCTGGGTCTTGGAGATCTCATGTGTTCTAGCCCCTCCACAAAGTTTCGGAGCTAGAGCACATTCGATGCTACCCTCCAAAATCAACATGGATAACCCCCTTGAGGTTGCTTAGGTGACAATGAGGACTGTTTTAGTAGTTCCCCCTTGAGTTGTACCTTTTAGATGAGGGATTTATTGTTAAATAGACTTTGGGCGGTAACAAGTAGAATCGGTTAATGTATGTATTACAACCTCACTTATATTTTCTACTTGGTATGATTATGTATGTTTTATGTCTCTACCAGCCTTTATTTTTTACTTGTAAAATTGATAAGTATAAAAGCTAATGCATAGTGCCCTTATATTATATTGTATTTAAGAATGAAAATTCAAATAGTTATAGAAATTAGCCAATCATGATAGATTTTGATGTACAATTTTCAACCGTTTTGGTTTCATATGCAAAAGTGATAGTGGAATATTCTGTGTGAACTTCAATATAACTGAAGGCACATGACTTCTATTTTCATAGATGTGCCTAGTTTGTTGATGGTTGCTCCTACCTGGCAGGTTGAATATGGACTAAAAAAAGGGACAACAGATAATTCTTATATCATCAAAGGGCCAACAGAAATGGCGTTGATAGATGTACCAGATCAAGCTTTCACAAAAGAATATATTAGAATTCTTATGAGCACAGAGGATGTTCATTTGCTGAAATCCCTTATAATTGGACACCTGAGTCCTAAGCGGATAGACAGTGTGATTGCTATTGGCGAATTGCTGGCACAGAAATGTATGTTGTAACATGCTTTGATTTCTTTAAATTCGAAAGGTATGGTGGTTCAAAAATTAAGAGACGCCTAGTGTTATCCCTAATTCCTCATTGTCAGTTTCCTTGCATAGGAAACAGAAGCAAAAGCATCAGAAATTTTTGGAATTCCCACATTGTCACATAATTCGCTGTAATATTGTTTTTGTTTTTAACTTTAATTTCTCGAGTCCTGCTTACTTTGATTCAATGTTAAGGAGCCTAAAGAAGAAAAACTCTTGAGTGAAAATAATTCTCTTCATTAAAGATCTACAAAAAAACTCATATTGGTTCCAAAGATGGTCTCCTATTTCAGCAAACATCTTTTCTTGCCAATAGAAAGGTATAATGAAAGCACGCATATTGCTATAAGGTATAAAGTTAATGAAGTTGGTATGTATGTGTTAGTAACATAGTCAACACTTCTGATGACCTGTCATGCATTTCCTATTAGTTTCAGAAGCATGTTATAACAGATAAAAAACACAATAAAAGATTCCTATTTGTGACTGATAAGGCTACCCTGCAACCCTAGTCTCCACTTTAACTGGACAATGAGGTCACAAGCAAACCTGTGCTCAACTTGCCCCAATAACATGACACATGGTAAATAGCAGATTGTAATATATTATATTCCCAATTAGCAGCAGCTAATTGGTAATATTAATTTTTGGCCATTTTACTTTATAAAGTTAAAGTCAGTAAATAAAGTGGGTTAGGAGACACTCAACTCACACTTAGGGAAATAAAACACTTACTAAAGTCACTTGAGCACCTTTAATTAACATCATGGGGCCCAAGGGGTCGAAGTGACTGCGTGGGAATAGTGGCAGCGTGGGCAGCATGGGTCCTAGGCAGCGCAGAGGTGGATGGACAGCGTGGCCAAGAGGGACAGCGCAGTTTTGGTGGGGCCTAGGGGAGAGAAAGGCACTCCAAGCATAAAGAGGGAGAGAGGCCCTTCATTTGCTCATTCGATTATGCATCTTTGTTTTGTCTATTGACATTGAACACACTTTTGCTGTTGAGCAAAGTCTGCAAGTGTTGTTTAGCACACCGAGTGTTTCCGAGCGGAGATCCCAACCTCAGCCCCAAGGGACTTCGAGTGCCTATTCGGGTGAGGAGTAATATCATTGGATTTTCAGGTTGGAGCTATAGCATCTACAACAGGGATTACGCATTTGCTTAGGCAGCGCAGTCTTGAGGAGAGACCACGCAGTTCTTGGAGGAGGTAGTGCTGGGAGCTGAGATTTATCAGAGGATTCAGCCCGGAATAGTGAGGAGGGATCAGCCCTTAGCTATTCCATCATTTTGTCAAAGGAGGCCACCATTTGCAGATACATCTTCAGGGCTAGCGTATTCCACTGGGACAACGTGATTTCTCTAGGGAGGTGATTTTCCGAGGTCATCCATTCCGGAAACCCTTTCTGGGCTTTTCTGGGTATTGAGTGAGGAGCTCATTCCCAAAGTCCCATATTTTTTTGAGTAGGGGAACAGCCCCAAAGAGTCAGCTTATTCCAGTAGCAGCAACAGTCCGGCGGTAGCAGCAACAACAGTTTGGAGATAACGTAGTATTGCTAGAGCAGCCATTCTAGAAGTATTTTTTGAGAGTATCTCTAACTTGCCTTGTGCAAGCCAAGGTGCCATCATTCTGATCACCTTTGTACTCATTTCACTTTCAGTTATATAATAAAATGGCTCAACGTTCTCCATGTTTTGCATTCTATGTATGATGTCTCTCTATTTGTTGTAGTTTCATGTTTATGTTGCTTTATATTGCTGTTTATTTCTACTTGGAATATCACAGTGGTATCAGAGCTCATAGACTTGGCTCAGCCTATGGAGCAGATTGTCTATGACACCTGCAGGAAAACCATACATCACCTATCGGGGAAGAAGGTATAAGGACCAACAGAGGTAGCTTGAGGCCACTTTTGGAGAAGGTGACTGCATTCCGGTAGTGGATACAGAAGAGGAAGAACCCATGGCAGAGTAGAAAGATGAAGGGAAGGAGTTTGGGGAACTTCTCCCAAAGTCTGTGCAGGAGTTGTCAAGAAGGATAGAGGAGATGGGACAAAAGTTCAACAAAAACCAGAGACAGCATGAAACCCCAAGGGGTTTCCACATCGGAGAAGGGTCCGACATATCCCATCATTTGTAGGATCACCTCACAGCGCAGCAGATGGCATCACTGACTCCCCCACGTTACACGATGCCCACATTTCTAGCTACAAGCACGGGGGCAGGAGCACCTCAGGAATCGAAGCCAGTTCACATGGGGGATTATTTTGCCGAGTATTAGTCCTACGGGCGAGAGTTTGGTGAGGCTCTCACTTTCCATGACTTTATGCAGCTCAAGAAGGACAGCAGACCCCGTAACCAGAACAGAGGGGCCAGATACACACAAGATGGGGATTTACAGTGTACAGTGGGCAGATTTTAACTGCCGAAATTTGATGGATCCTCAAAGTGTTCGGCAAAGGCTTGGGTGGAGAAGTTGGATATCTACTTCGAGCTCAATCAGATGGCAGAGGCAGAGGCCATCAAGGTGGCAGCGCTGCACCTAGAGGGTGAGGCCCATGATTGGTGGTTCCATGGGATGGCCATGCTGGAGCAATCAGGGGTGACAACATATGCTGAGTTTACACAGAGGCTGATAGAGCGATTTGATCGGAGGGATCCGGAGGAGCACTTTGTTGAGCTGACTAAGCTCAAGTAGACCAGGAGTCCGGACACATACATTTTTGAGTTTTTGAGGCTCTCCGTGATGGTGCCTGACTTGTCTTCAGCTAGGATGATTTACATGTTCATCGATGGATTGGCAGAGCGTCTTTGGGGGTTAGTTAGATCGACGAGGCCGACTACACTTCATGACGGAGTTGGGAGGACCCAGGATTTGCAGGATGCCCTACCTAGGACTAGAGCTCCTTTCCCCCAGAGACCGACATTTCAGCCGAGGTGGAAGGACACAAGGGTTCCACCTCTAAAGGGGAACGAGAGCCGAGGGCCTTTGGATGATGAGACTAGGAGAGATCTGAGGTAGAAGAAGCTATGCTTCACATGCCAAGAGCCATGGGCACTAGGACATCGTTTTGTCGCGGGGAAGGCACACTATTGTTGGTCGCTTTAAGTGTTTTCACAATTGAAGCTCCACATAAATTGTCAACCCGAGGAAGTCTTTTTATTCCAAAGACAATCACGCACTGGATATGCTCAATTTCAAAAGCAAGAACAATGTTGTAGTAAAAAGCCACACAATTATCAATCATACAAATCTAATTATTCACACTCTGTTTAATCAAAGATGAAGTCACTTATGTTATAGCAGAAGTAATTCCTATATTGCAGTTTAGAATCCAAATAAAGGGAAATCAATCTGCAGGAAAGGAAACCAATCAACCATAACAGGAACAGGACCCTATTCCTTTAAATAGGAACTTCAGCACCTGCTGCCTGACACTAATTACTCTGTAGAAAAGATAACTGAAGAGAACAGGACCCTATTCCCATGAACAGGAACCTTTAGCACCTGTCTCCTGTTTCTAATCACACTGCAGGAAAAGAAAGGCAATCAATGGAAACAAGACCCTATTCCTTTGTACAGGAACCTTCAGCACCTGCTTCCCAGCATCATACATTCAAACAAGTAACAGAAATAGATCTCTGAACTTCTTAAGAATGAATGTACTAAACATATGTAGCGTTAAGGAAACATAATACTCAATAAACAACAGAACTGTGTAACTGGTGTTCAGCAAACAGAATTAAAGTAAAGTGCGAATAGCATAAAGAAATTAAACAAACTACAGGGACATTCGGGTGAATCTTGTGAGGAAGGCGGGCCCTTTCCCTCTCACAAGATTCCCCAGGGAAAGAATTAAATTGGAGCGCTCAAAAGGAAATTTTATTCATCTGTCAAAAGAAATGATACATTACAAATGGAGTCTAGCTCCAGTTCTCTCAAACACAATGTTCTCTTGTAGCTTTCAAACTCGAACTCCCTTCTAATGATGATGTCTCCTCTTTTTAAAGAGGAGACATCTCTTACAATTACATGAGAGCAAATCTACGTTTATCCCGAATCTGTTCTTCTTTCTTAAAACAGGCTATTCTGTTCTTCCATAAAAAGATATTGTTACAACAGATACCAAAAGAGTACTATCTTCGGAATAATCCGTGTAACCACGTCTTCATGTTGTTGCCATTGTTCCACAAAACGCTCTTCCATAATCGCAAATTACGAATAGTGGCGGAATTTGCGTGCCTGCTGGCTGTTTCAGCAACAGAGTCGACTGTTTCAGCAACGGAGTCGACTGTTTCAGCAACGAAGTTTGACTGTTTCAGCAACGGCCGATTGTTCCAGCACAGCATATAACTTATCTGCGATCTTTTAGACTTATGTTAGCAACAATCTACTTCGATTAATGATAAAATATAAGAGTAATATGGAATTATATGTAAACGGATTAAACATATAGTAAAGAAGAGGATTTTATATACCTTTGGATAAAGTGAATGAAAATGATAATGGAATCCTTTTTAAACATGGTTATAAAGGTAAGGTGGTGTCAAAATATATAGTAAAAATGATACATAGTGAGGTCCTAACAACTATATTGAGGTTTTCTCCGACAGTGATGGAGAAGAGGATGAGTATGAGGAGATGGAGGCAGGAGGCAGCAGTGAAGTACAGAGAGGAGATCATCCGCCACCTCCACCACCAAGAGCGGGAGGTGCAGCGTTTGCACCTACCCGGGGAGTCCTTGCTTCTTTGCGAGGGGTTCCCAAATACTTGACACTGCGTGTCCGAGGTACTGTGCAGGGACAACGTGTTTCGGTATTAGTGGACAGTGGGGCTACCCACAATTTTATTGATGCATAGTTGGTAGAGCGGAGGAGCATACCAACAGAGAGCTTTGATGGGTTTTCGGTTTTGGTTCCAGGTGCCAGAACCATACAGTGTGCCAGGTATGTGCTAGCCTTGGTAGTGACTATGGGGACTTACACTCTGACAGATCATTTCTTTGTGGTGGACATTCCGGACACCAACGTGATACTGGGAGTGCAGTGGTTGATCACACTGGGGAAGGTCACCACAGATTGGGAGACCTTGGAGATGGAGTGGACGGACAAGAAGACCGGGAAGCACGAGATGATTCGGGGCATGCACACTTATCTGCCACAGACAGTTTCAGTGCACCAGATGGAGGTAGACTTCCGAAAGGGAGACATAGAGTGGGCAGTGGAGCTGCGTGTTTCGGAGGCAGGGTCTACAGGGCAGGCCGAACACCTAGATGTGCAATCCATCTTAGACATATATGCCACGGTTTTCGGAGATATACCACCAGGGCAGCCACCAGATTGGGGGTCTGAGCACATCATTGAGCTGGAGCAGGGCATCCAGGCGGTGATCACTACACCCTATAGGCATCCTAAGGCCTACCGGGATGAGATTGAGAGGGCCATTCATGAGCTTTTAGTGCCAGGGCACATTCGTCTTAGCACTAGCCCATTTGCTTCTTCTGTTGTACTGGTGAAGAAGAAGGATGGCACACTGAGGATGTGCATTGACTATCGGGCTCTCAACAAAAAGACCATGAAGAACCGATGCCCCATTCCACGGATAGATGAGGTAATGGATGACTTAAGGGGATCAAAGTTCTTTTCGAAGATTGATTTGAGATCCGGGTACCACCAAATTCGCGTGAGGGACCAGGATGTTCCCAAGACTACTTTCAGATGTCATTACGGTCACTTCGAGTTCTTGGTGATGCCCTTTGGGCTAACCAATGCACCAGCCACCTTTCAGTCCTACATGAACCACATTTTCCGTGGTCAACTGAGGAAGTTTGTGCTGGTATTCTTTCACGACATCTTGATATATAGCGAGACATGGGAGGAGCACTTGCAGCACATTGAGGTTGTGTTGCACATATTGGAGGAGCAACATTTCTATGCTAAGCTCTCCAAGTGCGAATTTGGATTGACAGAGATGCTCTATCTAGGGAATATCATTGGTGTGGATTGAGTGAGAGTCCACGAGGAGAAGATCAGGGCCATCCGAGATTGGCCAGAGCCGAAGAACATGACAGAGCTTCGGGGGGTTGTAGGCATCTGCACCTACTAACGGAAGTTCATCAAGGGATTTTCCCAACTTGCTGCATCCCTCACAGATCTTACAAAGAAGGGAGCATTCAGTTGGGCAGACACAGCGTAGAGGGCCTTTGACAGGCTCAAGGAGGTGATTAGCAGCTACCTAGTTCTTGTGTTGCCGGATTTCACGCAACCTTTTGTCCTTGAGTGTGATGCATCAGGAGAGTGGGTAGCCGCAGTTTTGATGCAGGGAGGCCACCCCATAGCTTTCGAGAGCAGAAAGCTATTGCTGCATGAGAGGTTCTATCCCATATATGACAAGGAGATGCTGGCTATTATGCATGCACTGGCCAAGTTTCGACAATACTTGGTGGGGAACAGATTCAGGGTGAGGACTGACCACAACAGCCTTCGGTTGTTTTTAGAGCAGAAGCAGTTGTAGGAGAGGCAGCAAAAGTGGGTCAGCAAGATCTAGGCATACGATTTTTACGTCGAGTATGTCAAGGGGAAAAACAACGTGGTGGCCAATGCTCTCTCACATAGACCGGCAACATTGTCCTTGATGAGTTTAGACATGGATTGGAGGGCTCAGTTGCTGGTAGAGTACTCCAAAGACTGTTTTTCCTGTGAGGTATTGGACAGACAAGTCACAGATGACAGGTACAGGGTGATGGATGAGGTGATATACTTCAGAGATCGGATCTTCTTGATTGGGGGTTCTTAGCTCAAGGAGAAGGTGCTGCATGCCTCACATGACTCACCACTATCAGGCTACCAGGGGTTCACCAAAACCTACAGGGCCATCAGAGAGAGGTTCTCTTGGAAGGGCCTCAAGGAGGACGTACTCCAACATATCAGGGAGTGCGAAGTATGTCAACGGAACAAGGGGGAGATGAGCCATCCAGCAGGGTTACTACGGCCTCTTCCCATTCCAGAGGGAAAATGGGAGAGCATATCGATGGATTTCATCACAGGGTTGCCCACGTTGTAGGGCAAGGATTGTATCTTTGTATTCATTGATCGATTGACAAAGTACGCGCACTTCTTTGCCATATCAACACGGTACACAGCAGTTTAGGTGGCAGAGTTG
This sequence comes from Pinus albicaulis, assembly GCA_034641835.2. Taxonomy (NCBI): domain Eukaryota; kingdom Viridiplantae; phylum Streptophyta; class Pinopsida; order Pinales; family Pinaceae; genus Pinus; species Pinus albicaulis. The sequence goes on from MU968363.1 coordinate 39,049,272, forward strand.
TTTTTCAGGGATGTTTTCAGGTTGCATGGTCTTCCAAAGACCATTGTAAGTGATTGGGACAGCCGTTTCATGGGCGGCTTTTGGTAGGAGCTCTTTCGGTTGGTGGGTACAGAGTTGGCTCCGAGCACTAGTTACCACCACTAGACGGATGGGCAGACGGAGATAGTGAACAAGTGGCTGGAGGGATACTTGCGAAACTATGTGACAGGGTAGCAGAAGGCATGGTTACGATGGTTGCACTTGGGGGAATACTTCTACAACACGACGTATCACATGTCCATTGGTATGTATCCATTTAATGCTTTATATGGATACCATGCTTTGTCTTTTGCTGATGTGATGTTTGGTGCTAGTAAGGCCCCCAGGGCCAAAGATTGGATCCAAGAGAGCTAGGATATACTCCGAGCCCTCAAGGACAACTTAGCTACAACACAAAATCAGCAAAAACTTTATGCTGATATAGGACGGGTTGAGAGGCAGTTTGAGGTAGGGGACTTGGTCTACCTCCGGCTTCAGCCATACTGACAGTCCACACTGAAGCAGAAGGGGGCCGAGAAGCTCAAGCCTAGCTTCTATGGACCCTACAGGGTGATACGCAGGATTGGGGAGGTTGCATATGAGTTGGAGTTGCCCACAGGTAGCAGGATCCATAACATCTTCCATGTATCTTGCCTGAAAAAGGCATTGGGACAGCAGGTGACCGCAATAGAGGAGCTTCCACCCACAGATGATGAGGGGCATTTGGTGTTACAACCAGAGGCCATCATAGATACTTGGGAGAGACAGCTGCGGAGCAGGACAGTTAGGGAGTATTTGGTAAGGTGGAGGAACTTACCAGATGAGGATGGTACTTGGGAGAGTGAGAATATTTTGCAGCATCCATCGTTGCAGTTGCTTGAGGACAAGCAACGTTTTGGCGGGGAGGACTGTAATATTCCCAATTAGCAGCAGCTAATTGGTAATATTAATTTTTGGCCATTTTACTTTATAAAGTTAAAGTCAGTAAATAAAGTGGGTTAGGAGACACTCAACTCACAGTTAGGGAAATAAAACACTTCCTAAAGTCACTTGAGCACCTTTAATTAACATCGTGGGGCCCAAGGGGTCGAAGTGAATGCATGGGAATAGTGGCAGTGTGGGCAGTGTGGGTCCTAGGCAGCACAGAGGTGGATGGACAACGTGGCCAAGAGGGTCAATGCAGTTTTGGTGGGGCCTAGGGGAGAGAAAGGCACTCCTAGCATAAAGAGGGAGAGAGGCCCTTCATTTGCTCATTCGATTATGCATCTTTGTTTTGTCTATTGACATTGAGCACACTTTTGCTGTTGAGCAAAGTCTGCAAGTGTTGTTTAGCACACCGGGTGTCTCCGAGCGGAGATCCCAACCTCAGCCCCGGGGGACTTCGAGTGCTTGCTCGGGTGAGGAGTTCTATCATTATATTTTTAGGTTGGAGCTATAGCATCTACAACAGGGATTATGCAATTGCTTGGGCAGCGCATTTTTGAGTAGAGACCACGCAGTTCTTGGAGGAGGTAGTGCCGAGAGCTGAGATTTATCAGGGGATTCAGCCCGGAATAGTGAGGAGGGATCAGCCCTTAGGTATTCCATCATTTTGTCAGAGGAGGAGGCCACCATTTGCAGAGACATCTTCAGGGCTAGCGTATTCCATTGGGACAACATGATTTCTCTAGGGAGGTGATTTTCCGGGGTCATCCATTCTAGAAACCCTTTCTGGGCTTTTTTGGGTATTGAGTGAGGAGCTCATTCCCAAAGTCCCATATTTTTTTGAGCAGGGGAACAGCCCCAAAGAGTCAGCTTATTCCAGTAGTAGCAACAGTCTAGTAGTAGCAACAACAGCAGTTTGGAGATAACGCAGTCATTGCTAGAGCAACCATTCCGGAGGTATTTTCTGAGAGTATTTGTAGCTTGCCTTGTGCAAGCCAAGGTGCCATCATTCTGATCACCTTTGTACTCATTTCACTTTCAGTTATATAATAAAATGGTTCAGTGTTCTCCATGTTTTGCATTCTATGTATGATGTCTCTCTATTTGCTGTAGTTTCATGTTTATGTTGCTTTATATTGCTGTTTATTTCTACTTGGAATATTACACAGATTGATTCCAAGGAAATAGCACCATGAACCCACCAAAAGATGAAGGAAGAATAATGCATGCCAAGCTGAGCTAATTAAACATGAAACAAAACTAAAAGATTACTAGGATTGCTTTTGATTTTTACTCTGTGAAATATGCTACCCAGCTTGTGCTGGCTGGGTGTAGATTGGGCAGTAATCATCATTCCTAGCTAATTTTAGAGAGTGCCATATGCACTTAGTCTTCCTTAACTAATAAATTTCAAAGTCTTCTTTCATATCTTATTGAAATAGAGGCTAAAATGGTCATATTTGTACTATAGCTTAACTTAGGAAATTTAAGTTAGGAGTAAATTATATCATAAATTAGTAATTAGTTTATAATCACTTGATGTGAATTAACTCATATTGTAGTGCTTACATGCTTTAGGGGTTATGTAACTTATGTTTGTTTTAGTGTGGAAATGTTAGGCAACAAGATGTATAATTTTATTAATGTCTTCGGACGACTTCACGCATGTTTGACACAAAATCTATGCATAAGTTCCTGTCCGAGCTACAAACATCAACACTCCCTCTTAGCGAGGAAGTAAATATGCAACAATCCAATTTTTTCTCTAAAGACCCCAAACTTCTTTGGCTAAGGGCTTGGTCAGAATATTTGCAACCTATTAATCAGTGGAGATACACTAGAGCTTCACTACTTCCTTCTAAATCCCGTCTTGAATGAAGTGGTACATGATCTCTAAGTTCATGAAACACTGGAATCTCAAGAGATTTTATTACAACTTTGATTATCACAATAGATCAACATAGGATCCAAATTCTTATCAAACAACCTTGCAATCAACTTGTGAAGCCAAATCACATCATGTGTTTAGGAACCAGCATATCATCACTAATCCCAAACTAAAGCAACACCTTGAGGTTCTCTTCTTGTCTATTGTACTGCCTACCCAATGTGAGTTTGTATACCCCTGCAACTTTACTTCACCATCTCCAAGATACCTTAGATCGTATTCCACCTTCTTCTGACCTTAAATGGTAGGAGTATGCCTCGCTTGTACATTCCACCCAGCCCCCGGATCATACAATGGAACTCTCTATGGTTTTAGAAGACTTTGACAATGAACTAATGCCTTGTTCACCCCCTTTTCCCTTCACCATCATACTTAGGTTACTTTCACATTATTGGCCTCATCGTTCGTTCCCTCTCTCTCTCTCTCTCTCTCTCTCTCTTGGCAGGCTCTTGAGTTGTCCAAATTCACTTAGTATTTCGTAACACCATACGTTTGTTTTTTCTTTCATCCACTCGAAGTAAGTGAAAATCGATTCCTTAGAGTGAGCTTCTATATATGCATACTTGAAAGACAAAGAAAAGATTAGATAGTATTATTTCAGAGAAAGTTGTAGCTGTGAACACTGTGATCGCATGAGTGATATTTTTTTGTAGGTTGGAACAATGATTCTAACCTTCCAAAGGTTTGGATGTTGGTAGAAGGATTCTTCATTTGTGCAACTTGGAGATATTTGGTTCGGAGAATCTCAATTCTCCTTGGTTGGATGGTGGTTGTGCTTGTTACCCACCAAAATCAATAACCCCAAAGGAGGAAATTTTTCTCCTACATTTGATATCCAACCGCCCAGCCAGACAACCAACCGCCCCTACCAGCCACCATTAGACGATGACATGTCATGTGCCTGTGCCATTTGCATTATCTATGTGCCTCTCACCATTCGACATTGATACTTGTATGGCGGTGGTCTGCTATTCAAAAGGTACTTTGGGCATTTACTATGGATAATGGGGTGACCTAGAAGATTGAAAAATCTTTACTTCAATTTTGTTCTCTCACTGATCTAGATTTATGCAGGAGAGAAAAAAACACAGATTTAAACAAAAACATAGAACTACAACAAAAAATGAACTTTAATTAAACACTAATAAATACTGAAAACTATTTACATGCAGAATGGAAACAAACTAGCTTAGGAGATGGTAGCTTATCTTTGAGAAGCGATGTGATGGTTACATGCCTTCTGAACCGTGTTACAGTGAGGCTCAAAGGCCTTTTTATTATTGAGAAACAATGGAAAATACTAAACATCCAAAAACCTAACCCTAGGAGATGAAGCACCAAAAATTTGTGGGCACCGCTTGGATTAGTTGGAACACCAACTTCCTGGGGTTGTAACTTGGGCATATGATCTTTGTTTGGCCTACACGATACCTTGTTAGAAAGATCTATCCGAGGACAAAAAATTTTCCTATCAAGCCTCTAATTTTGGCTATGGCCTTGGTGCATTTTCCAAAAAATGTTGTTTAAGGCCGCAAAATGGCTCTGGAAGTTCAATACCCAAAAAAATGCCAAAAATAAAAACTTGTGCTAGAATTAAGGAAACTGAAGGGAAATAGTGTTGGGGGTCCAAATGGAATAGGTGGATGGCCACAAATATCCACCTGGATCAGTCCTCCCTCCTTAAGAAGCAATGGTCCCCATTGCATTGAGTGCCTCCATGAGATGGGGAACCTTTTGTTGAACTTGGTCCCTGGTGAGCCACTTGCCTTGGTGCAGGACTTGGCTAGCTTTGACAATTCGATACATTTGGACCCTCTCTTGGCAAGTGTTTTTGATTTTGTTTGTCCATAATCTGATCAATTGTGGCATGTTCAATGTAGTTTGGGTTGAGCTCTATTAGTGTTAGCAACTCAAAAATGTCTAATATGTCCAACAATGGTGGAATGTGATATCCCTGAATGGGGTTTAACAGTAATAAAAGAACAAATAGACAATAAACTACAACAAAATGGAAAATAACATCAAGACATAAGAAATGAAGCCAAAACCAACTGAGCCATTTTATTAATTTTTGTTGGAAGAGTACAATGAAGGTGCTCAGAAATATGGCACCTGGGCCTGCACTAGACACGCTAAAGAACAACTCTAAATCGAAACAAAAATAATGTTGGAATGATGCTTTGCATGGCTCCCTCTCTGCGCTGCCAATGCTGGAACTGTTGCTGTTGGCTGGAATCAGACTATGGTTTGGACCTGCTCCTGTGCTCAGAAATTTTTGGGCTTTTAACCCTGGGCTCTACTCATAAGACCCACATGTTAGCCACCTATAAAATTTGTCATATCAAATGGTGGCTAAATCATTTTTTGAGCCTTCAAGAAACAAGTTTTATTGCAAAAAATTGTTATCTCTTGAAGTCTTATGAAGACATCATGCCCTTTGTTTAATCTTCATTGCTGTTCCCCTTTGAACTCAAAAATTTTGCTGTTTTCATAAAAAACAGACTGCTGCAAAAATTCTCTTTTTCCCCCATTTTCCCCTTCCTTTCACTTCAAATTAACCTTCATTTTTACCCCTTTATTCCCCTGGATTTCCTCTATTTTTCCCTTGTTTCCCTTCTTCCTTTCATAAAACCCCTTTTACAAGGTTTAAAACTCATTTTTAAACTTTGCCGAAACCCCCAAATCCATCTAAAACCTTGAATAATTTCATAAAAAATAAATTTTTTGACTATAGGCTTAAGCCCCTTTGGGCTAAGTCCTAAACCACTTCCCCACATATACCCACGCCCTAGAACCAGGCGCTAGACCCATAAAGCGCTTATTGCAATCGGGATTTTCCATCGAGCGCAAGTCATTTTATTTTATGAAAGTCCAATGCCGATTGGCCCTTTGTGTGTAACACTCCTGTCCCTTGATCCCTTTCATAAACCCAAGAGCTCGCAATCGGGCGCTTAAATTTTTATATAAACCTTTCCGATGCATAATTCCCTTTGTATTTAGAAAAAACCCATTTTTTCTATCTTATGAAGGGAACTCGCCATTCATAGTTTAAAATCAATCTCGACCGTTGATTTAAAACCAATCAAATGGTTTATGAAGTCTCGCATCAGAAACATTTAATGGCCGCGTTTGTTTGTGTTAATGAAAAGTTTCGATGTGATTGGCCCTTATACATATATAAACCCCAGTCCCTTTGTTTTTTCCATATATCCACAGGCCCCGCAACCGAGCGCCAAGCCTCATTATATAACCCGCCCCGACACCATAAAACCTTCATATTTCATAAATTTTTGATTTTTATATATATTAAAGGGGCCTGCCGTTCATTAGCTGAACCCTTTTTTCCCACCGTTGATCTTGGACCAATCAACGGCCCGCGCATTCTCGCATCGGAGAAAATCATTGGGCGCGTTTCTTATTTTATTCGCAAACCCCGATTGGCTGTCTTCCGATCCATCCTCCACCGTCGATTTGATCTGCAGATCGACGGTCCAAAGCTAATCGTATTGGCACCATTCAGTGTTGTTCCCCCGCCGATCGCAAAGCCCTGATTGCATCTGGGCCGTCCACGTGTCAACATCCGACGGTCCAGATCTTTCCTCCCGACCTTAGTTAAAAACATGCAGCCCCGCTCTATAATGTTTTTCCAACAAATCACAGCCGTTGATCTCTGCAGATCAACGACCCATATTAATCCTTTTCTCCGCTTTGTAAATTTGTTTATTATACCCAGATCAAATCTCCACCGTTGATCCTCTACATCTAACGGTTCATAACAATCCCCACACACCCGCCTCCTGTGGGTCCTGCCTTCCTCAGATTTAATCTTAGCCGTCCAATCCTTGATCCAACGGCTCAGATTGAAACCACCCCACCTCCTTCCGCCCGCGCATCTATCCAATATCGCGCTCGCTCTCCACCGTCAGATCTGAGACCCTAGATCCAACGGTCGACACACGTTTTCCCGTAACTTCAAACGCGTAGGTTAATTTCCCAAAGGCTGCGCGATATGGGCGGTATTCAATTTCCACGTGTCACCTTCTAACGCATATCGCATTCAAAAAGGTGAAACACCTTCCTCCCCTTCCTCCGCGCGATACTGCTGGTTTTCTCCTCCGAAACCGCTTTCCCTTGGTTCTATTATGTTTTATCGCGTGCGCTCCCCGCCGTTGATCTCTGCAGATCAATGGCTCAGATCTAATCTATCCATACACTATCGCCCTCCGCCTTCACCAAAGGATTTCAACGAGCAATCTCTGTCGTTGATCTCGGGGTCCAATATGATCCGACGGTCTACGATTGTTTGGAAACCCCAATTTCCATTTTAACTCAGATTTCTTCCGCCAAAGGTTTTAAACCCTTTTTCCTATGTAATTTCTTCACATTTGCGCCGATGTTATTATAAAGTAACTCATTCGCTTTATATGTCCACAACCAATCTCGACCGTTGATTCGACATGGATCAATGGTTCTGACTTAATTCTTCACCACTTTCCTCTTTGACCTTCTATGCACGATCTCCACCATTGGATGCATTCATCCAACGGCCACTCTAAAGCAGTTTTACCAAATACGCAGGATTTTATAACTTTTTTATATATTTTGCAGGTTTTACATAGTTTTTCCATTATATCAAAGGAAAACCAAAGGCCGGGGATGACGATCCCTCACGCCTTTGTGCATGAAGAAGAATCATTCCACAGGGTTCAACTTCACGTTTCGTCAATTCTTCATGAGCATTGATGCCATATGGACCCTTTGTGTACCTGCACATCAACAAGACACAGTGAAATTCAAAAGAGTATTAGTGTTAAAGACCTAATCGAACCAGAATAGAAGATTGAAGATTGTTTTCACAGATTTGGTGGATTACGGCTAAGATCGAAAATCAAAAGCCTAATCCACGAAAATTAAACACAGTTAAAGAGTAGAAGACAGAGTTTAGGCCTGATTAAGCCTAATACACAGAATCAAATCAAATTAACAGTGTTTAAAGGAAAATAAAAAAATATCTATCACACAGAGATGCCTCCACCGCCACATCAGAGGCTAATTGATTCCTCTCAGTTACTAGATTGCCACCTGTAGCCTCAAAGCATTCAACAGAGGGCCAAGTTATGATCAGAGTAGAGGATATTTTCCTCAATACAGCCGAGCAGTTATTCCAAGACAAACAGAGTTATTACAACAATAACACAGAGCATTAAAGTCAACAAAAGCTCCCACCGAGCTTAATTCTTAATGTAAAACAATTAATACAGAGGAAATATCTATAAAACTTTTCCATCGAGCCCCTCAAAGGCCGAGAAGTATTAATCTGTATTAATTGAACCTTGGGGATCTTTTATCCCATCCCACCTACTCATTTCTTCTATAAATACTTCTGTAGAAGATGAAACAATGTTGGTTGTAGAACTTTGAAATATACTTGTGCTCGAAACTGTAATATTCCTAATTAGCGATAGCTAATTGGAATATTCGATTTTGTTTAGTTTTGCCGTCTATAGTTTGTAAATAAATAAAAAAGTGAGTAGAGAGGGTCTAACTCACTTAAGTGAAATAAAACACCCTCCTAGTAGCACAACGTTGTGACTTAAGGGGGAGCCAAGGGGGCCAAGCACCACGTAGAGAGGGGGCTCACGTTAGCTCTAGAAGCTTTTGCGCAGGAGAGGTTGGACAAGTGGCAAGAGATGGAGGCTACGTTGAGGAGATGGCCTTGGGATTGGAGGAAGGCCAACGTTATAAAAGAAGGAGGAGCCTTCTCATTTTATTCATTCTGGATTTGATGATATTGAGCTAGATGTTTTGTCTTCTTGAGCACGCTGGCTGTTTAGCCTGTCTGCAACACTGTTTAGTGCATTGAGTGTCTCCAGTCGGAGATCTCGCCCTTAGCCCCGGGGGACTTCGAGTGCCTGCTCGGGCAAGGTTATTTCTTCAGTATTTTGTGAGTAGTTTTGTTGTTTGGGTTTGTTGCGGAGCTAGGCTTTCATAGAGACTGCGCAGTCACTGGGAGAGAGGACGCAGTTCATTTTGGAGGTGCTCTGGATCGGGATTTCTGCAGGGGATTTAGCTGAGATTTTGAGCAGAGGATCAGCCTTTGCCTGTCGGAGGATTTTGGTGGAGTTTGAGGTGGTGTTTCAGCTATTCTCATTTAGCCTCTGCGCAGAGCCTGGGAGGCCAGCGTAATTCCCTGAGGAGGTATTTTTTGGTGATTTTCGGGGGTCGGCCATTTTTGATATGGTTTCTGGGTTTTGTCCGGGTTGGTGAGTAGAGGAGGTTTGCAGATTTTCAGCTCATTCTGGCAAGGGGATCAGCCCCTAGTCCTCTTTTCATTCCGGCAGTAGCAACTACACGGCAGTTTTCCATCGGCTGGGATGCAGTTCAGAGAGCAGCCATTTCTTGTATATTCTGAGAGTATTTCTTCACTTTCCTTGAGCAAGATTAGGTGCCATCACTCTGATCACCTATTGTACTTAATTATATTTCTCAGATTAATAAAATGGCTTAGCATTTCTTCTCTATGTTTCTGGATGAGTTGCTGTATTTTCTTTCTATGCTATTATATATCTATTGCACTGTTATTTTTATATATTCTTGAGCATTCTAGTTCTATACCACTTGGTGTGTTTATTTTTCACTCTTAGACAGAGTCTGGAAAGGGCCAGGTAGCCTCCGGATCTCATCCTCTTTTCAGAAGCGGAATATCCAGTAATTGCCCTCCCAGTCCATCTCTGGTTGGAGTTTGCCGTGTTTTAGAGATATCCCCGAAACGGGATATTACAGAAACTTCTACTTGTAAATAGTGTTCTCTGGCTCTTGAAGCTCTGTTTGTGATCTAATAAGTTAGGCTGAGAAGTGAAGATGATTGTTGAACTGAAACATTGGACTTGAAGCTGTAACTGGTTTGACTTCATATACAAGCTGTTTCTTGGGATCCTGGTCTATATCATTGGTGAAGTGCTTCTTTCTTTGTTATTGTTTTTCCCTTTCATGTATGCCTTATTGTCCATTATTCTCTGATAAAGAACAACAAGCATAGAGTTAGGACTTACTGTTTACAGTACCCTTCTCTGACTAATAAGCTTTATCTCAATGTTTTCCTCCAATTTGTTTATTTAAGAATGATTTAATACAGTTCAAGTAGTTAGGAATGCTGGCGTTCCCTCGTCCTACTGTTTGCTTTAAACATTGTTCTTGAATGTTATTTTCATTATTTGCTTATTAAAGTTAAACTAGAAAAGTGATGTTGAGCCCTGTTTTCTAGCTTCTTTCTCCAAAGGTAATTCTGAAGGTTTCCCTAAGTGTATGCTAAAAGCAGACTAGATTTAAAAGTATCTTATCTGATCTTAAGTTGCATTTTGTTTCTCTTATGTGTTTTCATCCTTTCTGAAAGTAATTATGCGGATTACTGGATTGTTTGTCTCTTAAGTTATCTTTAATACAAGCTTGTCGAAAGAGGTTTATGGTGAGCCCTGCCCTTTGGTTGGTTTTAAACAGTTGCTTAAAAGGCTTTTCTTGTTTGGACAGACTATAAATCCTAGTTGAAATTATTATCTGTTTCCACCCCTCCAACACTTTATTGTTTCCATTCCATCATTTTATCTCAAAGATCTTGTGATACAGATGACTTGTCCCTTGGATCACTCTTGAATTGTTGCACAATTAAAGCCCTATTACGAGTCACGACTCCATAGCCCAATGGACTAAAAACCAACGTTATATCTATTTTTTAGCCAAAACTTGTTCTGATTGCTTGCAACTTCACACCTTTGAAACTCTTTTCATTTAGAACTTTCCACTCAACTAATAATCATGCTCAACCATCCAAAACAAAACAAAAACCTTGGCCTTCATAACTAGCCTAATATCATACCCAAAATCTTTAAAGATAAATCAATCTTTGCACTTATTGGAGAGATCCCTTTCCGGATTCAGGAGGGCTAGATCCTAGAATCCCAAAGTGGTTGAAACACCGTTCTCTCTGCAGTTTGACTTTGCCAATCTTGCAAATTACAGGGAGCTAACACCACAAAAACCCACGAAGGGTTTCGACAAATCCCGACCCCGGAAAATGGCCCCCTTGGGCTTGGCACGCTTCTCTGCTAGGGAAATCGGTCTCCTAGCTGGAAATGCTGGAAAGTGTCTCCAAAATTCTGCTCAAATCCCTGGTAGGAGGTGGCTAGCCTCCCCTCCAAATCCTTCGGCTGAAACTACACTACTCCTCCACTTCCCGACACTTCCTCTCTGCTGGACTGCACAATCACTACGCAGTCTGGACTCCCTTTGCGTTGTCTTGTAGGGACTGCGTGTGGCTATGATGTTTCTCTGCAAGCTCCTCACAAAATTGGATGGTACTCCTCTCCTAAGCGGGCACTCGAAGTCCCCCGAGGCAGAGGTTGAGATCTTCACTTGGAAATCTCTGTGCTAAACAACACTGTAGACTTGGCTAAACAGCTCAAGTGTGCTTTAGTCAGTCAGAAAGAAAATTAGATAGATGAATGAATGATGAATGAGCTGCTCTCATTCCCTTTTGTCTAAACTAAGCCTCCAACGTTCCCTTGGGCCCACAAGCTCTGTGCTGCCCCTCCTCCGGCCTACCAGCTGTAATATTCCAATTAGCAGTCAGCTAATTGAAATATTAATTTTGATTTATTAATATAATAATGCATCAGCCCCAGATCCTTCATGTCGAATTCTACAGCGAGGTTTTACTTGCAATCCTTGATGAGCCTGTTAGGAATAGGTCATCTATGTACAACACCAATATCAGAGACTCATTCCCTACTTTTAGATAGTAGAGATTGGGATCTGCGTCGCTCTTGACGAATCCCATCTTCTGCAAATAACTATTAATTCGACCATACCAAGCTATAGGGGCCTGCTTAAGTCCATACAAGGCTTTCTTAACCCTACACACATGAGTCTTTTGGTCATGCGTCTCAAAGCCCTCTGGTTGTTCGTTATATACTTCTTCTTCTATCACTCGATTCAAGAACATAGTCTTGACATCCATTTGATGAATCTCCCACCCCATTTGCGCAACAAGGGATACCACAGATCTAATAGAAGTATATTTGGCTACTGGGGCGAAGGTTTCTTCATAGTCTATCCCTTCCTTCTGAGCATACCCGTTAGCCACAAACCTGGCTTTATATTTTTCTACGTTTCCATTTGCAACGAAATATTCTCAATGCAATTTCTTCACCAAATAAAATACCGTGGAAGTAAAAATAGGAACTGAGAAATATGCTAGCACATACACATAAAAAATGACACCGTTATTTTGGACAAAAGTCTCCGGAAAAACCCAATGTGGGAAAACCGGTGCAACAGTATGAGGGTTTATTTTATTATGCAACAACAAAAATCTGAGTACAATAATTTGGATACTCTACTTGCAATCCAATCTGAGAGAAATACTGACACAATAATTGTGAAGATTTTTCCTCACCCCACAGCTGATTTATGTACTCAAAACTTCCTCCCTAGTCACTCGTAGATCCTTCTGCGTTAACCTCTGCGCAAAGCTTGCGCAAAATCTGTTGTATCTGCCTCCGGAAAACTCTAAAACCCACAACTTTGTCTCTCTCTATCTTTGGAACTGACTCACTGGCTCATCTGACCAAAATCTCGACCTCCAACTATTGAATCACAAGATCCTCTAGCTAGATCGAACCACTCTGCTACTATGCTTGCACAAACTCTCTGGGAATTTCACACACCCTCTCATTGCTTCTTACAAAATTGGAAGACTTCCTCCAGAAATGCTACTGACCTCCTCAATCACCCTCTTGCTCAATCTTCTCTGCTGGATCTCTACTACTGATAAAATCGAACTTCTTGGGCAATGAGTATTTGCACTAGTGTGTACTCCATCTATCCATCGAACTCATCTTATAATCTCCTGTTGGGACTCCAATGACAAAGATTAAAACATAATCGATGGATGAGATCATTTCTAGATCGATCTGTGTGAGTTTCTAGATGATTCACACCTTTCTCAATTAACACTGATTAATTAACCACTTTTCCTAAGTTTAGGCTTAGGAAATATTTAAAAATTGGTTAATAGTCTAATTGAGACACTTGTAGGTGCAATTTCCAGAAACGATTTTTGGGTTATGGAGAACTCCTGTGTTTTAGCCTCTCCACAAAGTTGCGAGACTAGAACACTTCCGCTGCTACAAAAACTAACATATATCAAACAAAAAGCTCCATAAAACATGGAAACTACCCCTCCAAGTTTTGATTATGCTACAACAACACCCCATGGGAGTTTTCATGATCCCACGTTTGGGTCAGCCACCATACTAGGTGGAAATCAGCTTATAGAATGACCAGTAAAGAGGGCGCTCCATAATCTTCAATGTGGTTTGTCTATAAGAGGTCCATATGTGCACAAATAGCCCAAAAATGCTTCATGAGGTGTGACCAATGCCTTAATAAGTGTGAAATACTTTGAAAAACATGAAAAATCCTGAAAATCAGAATGAAGACAACTGCTAAAAAATTGTTATGCCACGTCATCAAAACTGTCCTGCTCATCAAAATGCATGTGAATACCCTTTTGGAAAAGCATTCTAGCACAATCTTTGACTTTATTTGTTGCAGATGATGAAAAGGTTCTTGTAGCATCTTAAAGTTTTCTATTATGAGATTTTCTAATACAGCTAGATTGCAGTTACCCTTTTTAGATGTATTAATGTGATTGTACTGACCATTTTATGTGATGAAATTGCTCGTCAGCATTACCTTTGGATGTTTATTGTTCAAATCCTGCTGCACAGTTGTTATCGGCATCCATTCCTGAAAATTTACAGGATGCATTTTCCCTGAAAGTTGTGCGGGCTGGTGATAGGTTGGATTTGGGTGGAGGCAAGTATCATTTTTGAAATTTAACTTGTTTTATATACAACAGCTATTACCAAAATGTTCTGTCTTGACACAATGGAAATGGAAACAGAGTCTTAAATGTTGTGTGTCAGACATCATAGATATATTAAACAAAAATCTGAATTATTTCCAAAAAGTTAAATCCAAAACCTATGGCTCGGCTCTGTGTATGCTTTTCAGGTCACAAGCTTCAGTTTATCTTGACCCCAACTCCAAGATGGCCTGATGGAATGTGCACTTATGACCCAGCAACACAACTCATGTTTACCCAAAAGTTCTTTAGGTGAGGCTTTATCATGTTTTTATTGAGCATTGAAATACAAAAACTTAGATAAGTATCAACTGGAAACTTATATAGATATCCAGACAATATTTCTTGACAAGCATATTATTATTGGCAGCAGCAGTATTTCAGGCCCCTATTGTACTTTACATATGTAGTGGAAGATTGTTATCATATCTAGTCTTTCTTATCCCAAATGAGAAAACAACATGAGAACCTGTTGGACCTCTGTTACATGATATGAATATGCAAAAGAATATACAGGTAGAAATTTCCTTTCAAGGTAAGTAATCAAGCTTCTAATCTCTTCTATTATATGCAGTGCACATGTGTGCTCAGACAATGATTTTGATATTGGCGGATGGGAAATATATGGAGAGGATTGGCATTTCTTTTATGACTGCATGCTTTCTCCGGCAGCACAACAGGTACAAGAGAATTATTTGATAGTCAAACCTTACACAGGATCTCCTTCCAGATGGAGGAGTCAAACTCTAGGCCCTAGAATATTGTTTTCGTGGAGTTATCGAATAAGCATGCAGTCATTCCATTTTAGTTACATTTTTCTCTTTATTTTGAATTTCATCTTTACTTAGCTGATAACTAAGTTCAGATGTATCAACCTTTGGAGATGCTTTAGCCCCTGTCCTCAGTTGTAAGAGTATCCTATATGCTGATATATCATTTTGATCCCACTGAACATATTTGTCAATAAAGGACATTAGTATAGTCTGATATTGTATTCGTAATCGTAAAGAAGCACAGTAAAAACCAAGGCTGTTGGTATTGGTAGTGGGAGTGGGAAGCGCAATTTTCAAAAATCTTCCTAGAGATTTTTTTATATGATACAAATTTTAATATATTTTGATGAATGGTTATTAAAATAAAAAATGCAAAACACTGAATTAGCTGCAGAAAACATGAAAACATAGATTGAACTATTGGCTTAATTATGATCGTTTAGCATCAAGCATTTAGTACACATAACATAAATTATCTTAGCAGTTATAACAATATCATCAATTGATCAATCATCAACCACAAGATCAACCTTCACGTTTCAACATATAACATTTGTTATCAACAAACTATAACACATAATATCTATCACAAAATGAAACAGAGCATCATATTAATTACCAAAGAGTTGTACGATGCAGTCAACATTTCAAAGGTAGGTTCAAAGTTCAAATTTCAAACTTAAATTATCATATAATGTTTATGATGTTGAATGGTGTTGTCATTGATGCCAACATCGGTTCTTGAACGCTTTTAATATATGTCATAAATTACATCAATGGAAAACTTGAATGGATATGTAGCTCTGGAAGAATGGCAGGAAACCCTAGTTGAAGTTTTTGAGGATGAAGATCAATGCATTTGCTTTTAAACATTGTTAATTTCTGCATATGTTCTATGCCATTTCAGCTTAGGGCACAATACTGAAGAAGATAGAACATACTAATAGATCGATAGAAGACAAGCCAAAACAGAGATAAGAAATGGTGGCGTTACGGCGATCAGCAGGATGCTTCAACCAACAAAGTCTCCAATAGGTCATTCAGCCAAGCGTGTCACACATAACCCAGAACAACCCAAACAAAGAACAGTCCATATATATCTTAGCTCCAACGCTATCCAGAGAGAGAGAATTCCTACACAACAATATGTGTCAAATGAACTCTAAGTCTCTCCAATATATAGGAATCTTTGGGGGTGTGTGACACGTCCTTTAAGACATTTAAGTCTATATTTTATTCCAGGCCGACCTAGCACATAAGTGGAATAAATTCAAAGTACATGTTCTGCTCATCCGATCGAGATGATCTTTAGATCAATCTTACACCTCTCAGAAAGAGGAATCCAATAAAAATATTGCGATCGTCATCTGAGCAGCACAACCGGAGTTTGGACCTAGTTGTCCAATTTTAACACTCCCTCTCAACTAGGGAGAACTCCGTCCACTAGTGCAATCCAAACATCGTGCGTCATCCCGCCGTAACTTGCTTTGCTGGCCTCTTTATTTCAGAACAGAAGTGGGTCAGTCACAAAGACATCATTCCCGACTGACAGATTCAGCCCAGAGGTCAAAACCTCTATCGGACTCACAAAGAGTCTCCAACCAACCCGAAGTTGGTTCATCTGACCTGAAGTTAGGCAGAGGTCCGAGACCTCACAAGACTTGATCCCAGATCAAGTGGTTGGACCGTGTCATCCTAGATAGAGAGTACGATAATCTCTGATGCATCCACTAGTCTTTGCTACTAGTCTCTAGCTTTTCCCACCTCATTGGCCAAATGAGAGGTACTTCCCATGAGCCCTGAACTCAATGGGTAGGATGCATACGGGGCACAGACAATGAGAGGTGAACCAACTCAAAATCACAACGGTGGGGTCCAAGCACACCACCAAGGTTGGCAAGCCTAGCCTTGTGGTTGCCCATAGCTCCAAGAAGCTCTCCCCAAAGCCCCCCAAAGCTCCCAGAGCTCATCGTCCAACAGGACCCACATCATAGGGTCTTTCCACGACACCAAGACTCTCACGAAAGGTTAGGAACTTGACCTTCCCCGGGGGCTTAGTGAGAATATCCGCGACCTGCTCATCAGTTCCTATATGATCGAGCCTTACGGCGCCTCGCTGTACCATATCCCGGATAAAGTGGTACCTGATATCAATATGCTTGGATCGGTCGTGGAACACGGGATTCTCAGTCATACGAATCCCACTCTGGTTATCACAGAGTATCACAGTGGTATCTAGCACATGTCCAAACAGCTCACTAAAGAGCTTTCGCAACCAAACTGCTTCACAACAGGCCATACTTGCTGCAATGTATTCGGCCTCGGCGGTGCTCAAAGCCACCGACTTCTGCTTCCTGCTCATCCATGAGATCGAAGCAGAACCAAGATTGAAGCAGCATCCCGATGTGCTCTTACGATCCACCACACTGCCAGCCCAATCGGCATCAGTATATCCACGGAGTGTCACGCTCCCGGCAGTGTATCTCAGCCCATGGTTTATCGTGCCCCGAAGGTATCTCAGAAGATTCCTGGCACCAACCCAGTGAAAGTGATGAGGCTCAACCATCTGTTGACTCAAAGTGTTCACTGCAAAACATATATCTGGACGGGTGTTCACTAAGAACATCAGGACCCCTACGAGTTGCGATACTCAGTAGGATTTGACAATACGGGCCCAGCAGCGCTGCCACTCAACTTCTTGAGTTCCCTTGGTGTTGACACGGACTTGCAGTCCACCATACCAAATCTTTCCAGAAGTTTCACAATTTGTTTTCTTTGAGAAAGGAAAATCTCGCTAGGCCTCTGCCAGACCTCCAGGCCTAGGAAGTAGTGCATCAGTCCTAGGTCCTTCATCTCGAACTCAGCAGCAAGCTCCCTCTTGCATTTATGAATGAGAGGGTCAGCACCTGTCAGGAAGAGGTCATCCACATAAAGCACCAGAATGAGAGGCTTCCCCTGGACAACCTTGAAGTAAAGGTTCGGATCAGCATTAATTCGAGTGAAGCCCAGCTTCATCAAGTAGCTATCTATCCTCTCGTACCAAGCTCTGGGTGCTTGCTTCAACCCATAGAGGGCTTTCTTTAACCTGCAGACATGGGTGTCCCGATCATGGACTTCAAACCCCAGAGGTTGTTCTACATACACCTCTTCCTTTCTTGCACCATGCAGAAAAGCGGTCTTGACATCCATCTGATGAAGACTCCATCCTTGCGTAGCAGCAAGGGCTATGATTGATCGAATGGTGGTATATCGTGCCAAAGGTGCAAGAGTGTCATCGAATCTTGCCTTGAACTTTTCAGCACTTCCATCAGATCCATGCTTGATCTTATATCGAGGTGACAACAACTATGTTTTAGGAACCATATCCCAAACATCACCCTCGCATCCTAGCAGATTTGATGCTTTACAGCTTCTTCAAATGATCCAGGCTCATATTGTACTCATGGCAGCTAGATACTCCTGGTATTTATATGGCTTCTTGGTTTTCTTCCGGAATTTCCCCCTTTGAAGCCATATGTCTTTGAGCCATGAGGATCTTCTTTCGTCCAGCAATGATATTGGCTCAGGAGTATAGAGATGTATTCTCCCTCTTAATGCCAGCTTCTCTCGAGAGATAAAAACATCTGTTTCAAATGAGGGCATCCCAGACACCAATTTGGAAAGGTGACTTAATCTTCCACAGTCAAAGCCATCCAACAGGCTTTGCTGATTATGGTTCAAGATCTGAAAGCTGCCGAAACACATTTTACCATTATGCTGCAGGCTGTGCACAGGTGTCTATGCTAACTGCTACATAGGTGACTATCTATGTCACTGTTCAACAGGGAGAATATACCAACAAGCCCCAGCTTGTGTTAGAAGTCCTGTTATTCTAATGAGGTCTGCTGTAGCTTCCTCAACCAGCCCTCTTTACTGCGACCCACGAAACTAGAAATCCAAACATGATTCCTTCTCTCATAATTCTGCACTTAAGAGCTTTCATCTACTACATCTGACATCTCATCTAGAGTTGCTTCTTATTTATAGATCTGCCCAAGACTTCAAATCTCAGTTCTGCGATTTTTTTTTTTTTTCTTAAATTTCACAGATCTAGGAGCCGATCATACAGATGTTAAAACACAGAATTCACCCTTCTTCATGATTGTCCATGCAGATCCAGCACAGCCATAATGGTACTCCTGCTCATCAATGTTTCTGCCCCAATCATCCAACAGGATAAAGCTGGACAAGACACTTTCTAAGGTCACTGTTAATAGATTAAGTCCAGGTATATGCTGGTTCACAACCACTGTTATTAGTCAACAGTATCATAATACTGTTAGATGAGGCACTGCACTGCCCCTCAGGTCATCAATACATATTACATGTGATCCTTTGTTTATGCAGATCTGGGCCACTTTTTCTAGCTTCCTTTACAAATAGGAGACCCACAGTAGGGGCATCATTCAGTTCTGAGCACACAGAACTCCCAGGCCATTAGGCCTTCTAAGTCATTCTGATATGTTGCCTTGTTGACTAGACAATACTTTCCAGACAGTTCCTGAACTTTTTGAAAGACAAGTTCTGTTTTCTGGTAAGTGTTGCTAATTCATGCAATCTACAGATTTGATTTGCATGCCTGGAATAGTGTCTTCTTTGCAACAGAAAGGCTTGCAATTCATAGTAGGCATTTGATTTTAAAAAAAATTGAAGGTGACTACTTCAAACAGTCATACATACCTTGTCAAAACATGAACTGTCCTTTGTGCTATCTCCAGTCCTGCTTCCCTCATCAGAATGCTTGCTAATGATCAATCATGAATTGCCAAGTGAGCCTACTTTCTGTTGTAAGACCCGGGTTTGGGTCCCGGCAACGGAACATTGTTGAGATCTTCGAGATCCGCACTTAGTTCAGGTAGAAACTTATTCAAATCTGCAGGCAGTCGTCCCTCTATACGTCAACTGACAGACCTCCTCTTCTGACTTCTCGCAGAAATATATTAGCAAACGACACTGCAAGCTTCCGACTTGGATTCACTTCTTCTTTAAGAATTCCTAGAGAATTAGGCTGTGTGATGTCGATTATTTCACTACACAGCTCGGTTGTAGCTTCCATAATAGTCCGCTTCAGCCCTGAAATAATGGACTTTCATTAAGCACCTCATCAATAAATTGAAGATAGTACAACACGAATACGTATGGGCAATTGATGCATCGAAAAATCCTTGTGATACAATTTCAACTTGATTCCTCGAGGAATATGGCGACTTTCAGCAGGCAAGATTGCCTGGTGAGAATTCGATTTAGATATCAAGCAAAGATATCTTTGACATATATGTGCAGAAAGTGAGATGCGTAGAGTACGTTGCTTCAGCTCTGCCACGTCTCGCAGAAAATCGTTCCGCTGTCCTTTGGTCAAGCGTCGGCATCTTTTAAGTCACCCGATGTTGTTTCCAGTCGCCGAAACACTTCCGCTCAAACAATTCAAAATGAAACACGCACAAACAAATCTTCCACGATTAGAACGACTCTTCCCTCTAATAGCAGCATACGCTGCCCTTCCACGCAGGCTGAGAAAGACCTCTAAACCCATGCTGTCACCTACAACACTTGGAAGTGCATTAATCCTTAGTTCCGCAGAGATTTACTGATAAGGTCTGAGATTTATTTGATGTGCGCTCGAGCCGAGAACACATTTTCACGTAAGTTGCAAAGAAATGATTGCAATGTGACCTTTTTTTTTTAATTGAATTTGGTGCACAAGAGACTCGTGGAACCCTCGGTTCAGTAGACTAGTCACAAATTCACCGAAAGAAATGAATTAATTGTGAAAGTAGCAATCCTCATAAGTAACGATGTCGTGTCGTTACTAAGGTGAACAGAGATATCCACAAAGATATTGTGCACATTCGCCAGTTCAATTGCTATTGTTCGTTGAAGTCTGCATACGACTAAAATACGATCTAGTGGATGAAACATCAAGGAAGATCTGGGTGAGCATTGAAAGCTGATGGTGAGCGTACTCTCACCTAATAGATCTTACTGTCACCTAACAGTCCCATCAAAAACAGACCTGCGTGGACTCCTGAAGATGCTCGGCCTTCTTGCTAAAGCAAACAATCCTAAAAAAAACTTCCTTCTGCTACCCTAAACAGAATTGCCCTAGCTGCCTTGATTTGCTGCCGCTTCCTTTCTTTGAGAGGCTACTCCTATGCACTGAAGTTCGGGGCTATTTCTAGCCTGCGGCCTTCTTCAGAACTACGGCTCCTTTTACAAGGGTTTGCCCACTCAAAACAGGTCCAATCATTCTCAGAAAACTCCCTATGGAGTTTGGCCTTCTTGTAAGGTTTACTTGGCATCAAACAGTCAGAGAGAGACTCCTTTGCTTTGCCTTAATCGAGTTTCTATTCTTGTCCTTCAACAAGACCGCAAATATCTAAGCCTTCCAGCTCTTCTCTAGCACGTTGGTTAGCACGTTGGGCTTTGTCTTCACCTCGGGTCTAATTTCATGTTAATTTCTGCATATGTTCTATGCCATTTCAGCTTAGGGCACAATACTGAAGAAGATAGAACATACTAATAGATCGATAAAAGACAAGCCAAAACAGAGATAAGAAATGGTGGCGTTACGGCGATCAGCAGGATGCTTCAACCAGCAAAGTCTCCAATAGGTCATTCAGCCAAGCGTGTCACACATAACCCAAAACAACCCAAATAAAGAACAGTGCATATATATCACAGCTCCAATGCTATCCAGAGAGAGAGAATTCCTACACAACAATGTGTGTCAAATGAACTCTAAGTCTCTCTAATATATAGGAATCTTTGGGGGTGTGTGACACGTCCTTTAAGACATTTAAGTCTATATTTTATTCCAGGCCGACCTAGCACATAAGTGGAATAAATTCAAAGTACATGTTCTTCTCATCCGATCGAGATGATCTTTAGATCAATCTTACACCTCTCCGAAAGAGGAATCTAATAAAAATGTTGGGATCATCATCTGAGCAGCACAACCCGAATTTTGGACCTAGTTGTCCAATTTTAATAAACCTTCATCACGTGATGCTCTTTGTCGTTCCGATTCTAACGGTATATAGCACATCCTGAGATCCCTCATGGTTTGAGAGATATGTCAATTTGAAGTTAATGCCCCCATCTTGTTATTAAAAGCCCCAAAGGATGATGTGGCAACATGCTATTGGCCAGACTATGGCATAAGGATGCTTCATTGAAATTAAAATTTAAGTTTTGAAGACAAAAGAAATTTTATATATTCAAATTTACCTTGGTCCAAATCTTGGAGGGAAAATCAAATTCAAATTTAATGTGGTACAAAATGAGAGGGAAATTTTTGCTCCAATATTCAAATTTTAAATTAAATTCGTTCCCTCGTTGTTGGTGAAGTCGGCTCTTGTTGAGATATCTATAGGGCAATAATTAGGATCATTTCTCTTAAACTTGATAACTGCTTGTGATGTCTTTTTACTTTTTTGTTACTTATTAGCTTCTTCTATTATTATTATGTTATTCTTATCATCAAACAACTACCAAAATTGTTGAAAATGCAGCAAGAAAGTCTCAATTTTTATTTTTCCTTAATCAAATTGAGGAAATTCAAAATTCCTCATCAGCAGACAACTTGGAGGAGTTAACTGAGGTGACATGGCTCTTGTCACTTAGTTAAGAACATTGAATTCGATTTAATGAGTTCAAGTTCAGCTTACTTGAGTTGATTCCTAAAAAATAGGAGTCTAGCTCAGTTAATTCGAGTTAGGGGCATGAAGTTTAATTGTGTGTAGTGGGTTCCTAAATTTTAGGAGCCTAGGTTGAGTTAATTTCAGTTGTAGCAATTTAATTCAGTTAAATTGAGTTATGGTTAGTTAAACTAGTTCTAATTTTTGGAGGAACTAGTGGAAGGTCAAGTTGTGGAAGTGGAACTTCAACCACACTAAGTGATCATCCAAATAACTAATTAATCAAATTAAATTATCTCATGCATGCAGAGAATTCGAGTTACCCAGTTGAGATGGAGATTTCAAGGCAGTGTACTATCAGTTGTAGCATATTCCAATGTGTACATTGTGAAAATTCCTAGATCTGGAATCCTATTGCAGCAATAGGTATTAATTCTTCTAACTGATAAATCAATTATTCAGTTTATTGCTACGGTAACATCAAATTAAACACATTGCAACTTTCACTAAATAAACTATGGAAAAATAAAAGTGCAGAAACAAAATGTTGAACAAGATAAAATCATAGACACATCTGACACAGTTGTTTTTGGACTAATGTCCCCGGAAAAACCTAATGCGGGAAAAATGGTGCAACAGTTGAGGGTTTATTTATTATGCAGTAGTAATTTCTGAATACAATCTCTGGATGCCTTTCCTGGCAATCTAGTTACAGAGAATGTCACTTACGGAGAGATTAGTGAGGTTACCTCACACTATCACTAGAAATCCCGGCTGATCCGACCACTGAATGAGCTGCCCCTGATAACCTCTGCGTTGCCTTTTCGCAGTCCTAGTTTCAACACTCCTAGTTACAACGTCACCCCTTCTGTGGATCAATTTGTTGTCCGAGAACTTTGATTCTCGCTCCCGGGCCCGCACCACCGCTCCCGCTTATGCAATCAATTCCTTCAAAGAAATTTCCCGCATTCGCTTTTTGGCCTTCGTGCGGTGCCTCTCGCATAGCCTTGCATGGCCCCCTATTCACTCTCTATGGCTCTCTCCACGCCGGCTCTTGGGATCTCTCTCTCGCCTTATCCGTTGATGATTCTCCGACCAAGAAAGATTTCTTCGGACACTATCTCCTCGCCTTCGTAAAGAATCTCTTGATCGAAGTTTCTCCTCACAAGCACCACGAAGAAATTGATCTTTTTATCCTTTCGTTGTCTTGTGTATCTTCCAAATGACCGTTCAAATCTCTTATATTCTTTCTCAAGTGAAACCTCTAACGCTCTAGATTAAATCTCTAATCAATTCATTAAGATTAACTTTTGACTTGATCCGTTTTTTCTAGAACAGTCACACCCATATTCTATTAATTCACTTTAATTATTTTATTTTCCTAAGTTTAGACATGGGGTACCTTTAAAATAATTATTTTTTTCAATAAAATACAATCTAGGTGGAATTTCCCAAAACGATTTCTGGGTTATCTGGAATACATGTGTCTAAGCCTCCCTGCAAATTTTGAGACTTAGAGCACACTTGATGCTACCAGAAATCAACACTCCCTCTTAGCGAGGAATGTGCTCTAGCAATACCCCCTGCTGAGTACTGCTCTGATTCTGCAACATTTCCCACTGCGCTGTTGATCTCTGACACTGCTGCCCACCAACTCTGCACAAACGCTGCATCTATACTGTTGCTGACACTTCCACTGTAAACAATGCATCTGTACTGCAACCCCCTCTCAAATTTTGCATCTGTGCTGCTGCTGCCCTGCCACTGCCAACTGCTACTGCACTGCAATGTTGTTGCTTACTGCAACAAAAAAACATCCAAAATTGAACAAATGTTCAGCATGATGCATCTCGGTACTGAAGATCTGATTGTTGCTTGTTGATTTATGGTAGCATTGGATGTGCTCTAGCCTTCTAACTTTGTACCCGAAAGGTGGAAAGTCGGCAAAAAGTCCCGACTTTTTGAAAAAATCCCGAATTTTTCCGTGAGCCGACTTTATTGGCCGACTTTTTGCCGACTTTTTCATCCCTGAAAAAGTCCCAATTTTATCCTCAAAGTCTTGACTTTTTGCCGACTTTTTCCAAAAAATCTTGAGTGAGGTAGTTTCTTTAATAATTTTTTAATTCTTTTTTGAAAAATTTGGGATTTTTTCCAAAAATGAATATTTTTGTATTTTTTTAGTTTTACCGACTTTTTCAAAAAACTCCCGACTTTATCGAGTTTTTCAACTTTTGGACTCTTGCCGATTTAATCCCGACTTCGACTTTTTCCACACGCGCTTGTACATAGGCTAAGACACATGTATTCCATAAAACCCAAAAATGGTTTTGGAAAATTCCACTTAGAGATGATTTAATTAAATTAATTAATCATTTTTTAACGTTTTCCTAAGTCTAAACTTAGGAAATTTGATGAATTAAAGTGTATTAATTAAATCAAGTGTGAATCTTCTAGATAAAGTCATGGATCACCTCCAAGTTAATCTTAGCCCTTGATTATGTTTTAATCTTGGCCGTTGAAGGGTCAATGAAAGATTATAAGTAGGAGGGTGAGGGGCCTATGAAAAAGTACACTTGGCACTTGAGCCATTGAGCATTTTCGAATTTGTGTGAGGAGACACAACTTTTGATCAAGAACAAATCACTAGGGTTGGGTTTGCTAAGTGATTTGATTTAGTGATCAGATCCAGAGAGGGGCAGAAGTAGAGATTGGTCAGGTGGACCAAGAATACATTTTAGAGTGAGGCAGCATCTACGCAGGAGAGAGACAACGTAGTTTCTGGCAGAGGTGATGCAGTTCCTGCAGAGAATCACGCAGAGCCAACGCAGTGTCCCTTGGAGTCAATCCGAAGAAAGCTAGAGGCTGGGGTTCTGAGCCAGGAGGGCCAAGATCCAGCTTCTGATCAGCCAGATCAGCTGCAGAGAAGGGTCACGCAGTTCCTCAAGCTTGCCTAAGAAGGCTTACGCAGATCCAGCGTAGGCAATCACGCAGAGGCAGTGAGGGCTTCACCAGTGTTGTTTTTTATCAGTCGGAGACTTGAGTGAGGTATATCTCACAGTTATTTTTGCTATCTAGATTTCTCTGAAGGGTTTGCCGGATGTTGGCGCCCTAGTTGTATTCAATATTCTACTGCTTAATAATACAAACCCTCAGATCTGCTGCACCGATTTTCCCAAGTTGGGTTTTTTCCGGGGACAGTCCAAAAATAACTGTGTCAATGTGGTTGTTTTTCATTGTATTTTGTTCAGATTGTTTCAGCACTTAGGATTCAGTCCACAACATTATTTGTGTAGACTGCTTCAGTAATTACTTCGGTATTTCAATGTAATGAAATAATTATCGAAATAATAGGAGAAGTAATTCAGATTTGTTGCAGTAGGAATCTAGATCTAGGATTTTTCACACTGCTAGCCTATGCGCTGTCTCTCTGAAGCTGCTGCGCTGCTGCTGACTTTTGCACTATTGCCAACTCTGCTCTACGTTGCTAACCATTGCATTGTCACTTCTGCACTCCTCTGCACCAACTAGCACTCGTCCATCTTGCTACATCTTAATTGGGCTCCTTAAGGAAGGTATTGATCCAAGAGGTGGACTCCTTAAGGATCCTTCCCATCCTGTAGATCTCTGGGTCTACAGCTCCAAATCACCCCACCTCCCTCCTGGAGATATATCAGCAATCATGGCGAACTCCTCCTCATCGATCCTGGCAAGTGCGGCGTGCGGATCATGCTTCTCGTCTTTGTCTCTCTTCTTGAGAGGACACTGTTTGGCATAATGACCCATGTCGCCACACCGAAAGCGTTTGATCTTGGAAAGGTCCTTCTTCCTCTTGTGCTACTCCTACTGCCCCTTTGATGCAAGGGCCACATTATCCTCCTCCTTTGGCTTCTTCACACTATTGTTGATCCCTTACTCCGTCCAGGATCAAGCGCTTTGCCTTAGCCATATTCTTCTTGTATTCCTTCAGAAGATCTGCATCTACTGGAACAATGACCACACCTTCGAAAAAGAGTTTGAGATCATGCTCATCTAGCAGACATTTGATCCTTGCCTGCCAGATCACATAGTTGGAGGCTCCCTCCAACCAATCTTGATATCTCAGTCTGCTTGTTGCCATTTCTGCCAATTGAAAAAATATGTCGAATTAGCTCACTCTCTGTCCCCTGCACAACTCTGGCTTGGCCTACACACTCCCTGCTGGAGATGGTAGATCTCCCACCCAAGACTGCTGCTACGAATTCCTAGAGGAAGAAAATTCCCTCAAAGTGTCTCCAAATCTCTCTTTTAACGCTTCTGCACCCACAATCACTGCTGCGCAAAAATTGCGTCCCTCCGACAGCTGATCTACTACACTGTTCCCTCTGCCTCTGCCAAACTGCAATCTGAAAAATATTTCCTCTTTGTCGACTCACTCAGAGAGAGATTTTCCTTGCTGATGTTGGCCCTCCTGGATTGGACTGCGAAATCTGCTGCTTATGCAACTCTTTGATCCCGGCTTCAACAACACTAGATCTACCGATCTATTTTTCTGTTCCTCTTGCACTCAGCTATACAAGTTTTGATACCATGTGAAAATTCCTAGATCTGGAATCCTATTGCAGCAACTCGTATTAATTCTTCTAACTGATAAATTAATTATTCAGTGTATTGCTACGACAACATCAAATTAAACACACTGCAACCTTCACTAAATAAACTGCAGAAAAATATGAGCGCGGAAAGAAAAAGATGAACTAGATAAAATCACGGACACATCTAACACAATTGTTTTTGGACTAATGTCCCCGGAAAAACCCAATGCGAGAAAACCGATGCAGCAGCTGAGGGTTTATTTATTATGCAGTAGTAATTTCTGAATACAATCTTTGGATGCCTTTCTTGGAAATATAGTTACAGAGAATGTCACTAACAAAGAGATTAATGAGGTTACCTCACACTATCACTGGAAATCCTGGCTGATCTGTGTGAGAAATCCTAGATCCGGATTCCTACTGCAACAAATCTGAATTACTTCTTCTATTATGTTACATAACTATTTCATTACTGTGAAATATCAAAGTAATTTCTGAAGCAGTCTACACAAATAATGTTGTGGAAATAAATCTAAGTGCCGAAACAATATGAACAAAATACAATTGAAAAACATCCACATGTGACACAGTTGTTTTTGGACTAAGTCCCCGGAAAAACCCAACTTGGGAAAACCGATGCAGTAGATTTGAGGGTTTGTATTATTAAGCAGCAGAATCTCGAATACAACTAGGGTGCCAACATCCGGCAAACCCTTCAAAGAAATCTAGACAACAAGAATAATTGTGAGATATACCTCACTCAGCAAGTTTCCGGCTAATCAAAAACAACATTGGTGAAGCCGTCACTGCCTTTGCGTGATTTCCTACACTGGATCTGCGTAAGCCCGTGTGGGAAAGCTTGAGGAACTGCATCATCCTTCTCTTCAACTGATCTGGCTGATCTGAAGCTGGATTTTGGCCCTCCTGGCTCGGAACCCTAGCCTCTAGCTTTCTCCGGACTGACTCCAAGAGACATTGCGCTGGTTCCACGTGATTCTCTGCAGGAACTATGCCACCTCTGTAGAAAACTGCACTATCTCTCTTCTGCGTAAATGATGTCTCACTCTGAAATGTATTCTTGGTCCACCTGACCAATCTCTGCTTCTGCCCCTCTCTGGATTTGATCACGAAATCATAATCACTTAGCAAACCCTGCCCTAGTGATTTGATCCTTGATTAAAAAGCTATGTCTCCTCACACAAATTGAAAATTCTCAATGGCTCAAGTGCCACAATCATATTTCCATAGGCCCCTCACCCTCCTTCTTATATTCTTCTGTTGAACTTTCAACAACCAAGGTTAAAACATAATCAAGGGTGAAAATTAACTTGGAGGTGATCCATGACTTTATCTAGAAGATTCACACTTAGTTTAATTAATACCCTTTGATTAATCAGTTTCCCTATGTTTAGACTTAGGAAAACATCAAAAAATGATTAATTATTTTAATTAAACCATCTCTAAGTGGAATTTTCTAAAACCATTTATGGGTTTTATGGAATACATGTGTCCTAGCCTATATACAAAGTTACAAGGCTAGAGCACATTCGGTGCTACCATAAATCAACACTCTCTCTTAGCGAGGAAAGTGCTCTAGCAAAACAACTTAATGTGCTGCTGATCTGACTTCTGTAACATCTGCTGTTGTGCTGTTGATGCTGCTCACCAACACCGCACAAGAAAATGCTACAACTGTACTGCTGCTAACTCTGCTTGCTGCTGCCATCTGCCACTGTACTGTAACTCCCTCTTAATTCTGTAACCATGCTGCTGCACTGCGTGAGCACTGCTTTGCACTGTGTGAGCACTACTCTGCACTGCGTGAGCACTACTCTGCACTGCACTACACCACTTGTGCATTGCGCTGCTGCTACTCATCTACTGCTGCTGTCAACTACTATACTGCTGCACTGTTACTACTTGCAACAGAAAAACATTTGAAATTGGACAAGAAAATCTGCAATTGGAAAATAAGACTGACTGCTGCTAGTTTCTGCACTAGCTCTCTGAAAATACTGCGTTGTTGTTGCTCTGCACTGCATTGCGCTGCACCACTATGCATTGCGCTGCTGCTACTCAACTGCTGATGCTGCTGCTCCCTCTCTGCGCTGATCAGGTTCTAGTATTGCTAGCCACTGCAGTGTCTTCTCATCTTTTGCTGCAACTGCCCATCCTGCTACTATCTTTAGGCTATCGTAGCTCACATGTGATCCAAGAGTTCGGAAATACTCAAGGATCCCGCCTCCTTGTAGATTCTGGATCTACAAATCCAAGTTAGCCCATTTCTCTCCTTTCGGAGTATGAGCTAACATGGCACAATCTTTTTCTGCCTCAATATTGGCAGCTCCCGCTTGTGGATCTTCCTTCTCCTCTTTATCATTTTTCTTAAGAGGACACTGTGTGGAATAATGTCCCATTTCCCCACACCGGAAGCACTTGATCTTGGACAGATCTTTCTTTTTCTGCTTTTGTTGCCCTTTTGATGCAAGGGCAATGTTATCTTTGTCCTCCTTCTTGACCTTTGAACTGCTACTACCATCCTCCAAGTGGATTTTTAGCAGATCTCTCCTCAACTCTTCTTGTTGTAAGGCTGCCCACATTGCTTCCCATCCTGGAAGTCTCTTTGCCCAATATACTTTGGACAAAGACTTGATAATCCTATGAAACATAGTTCAGCGTGAGCCTTACTAGCTCTGAGTCTCTAGGAGCGGATCCTACTATAGACAGTTGATCTCAATTTTCCTGAATCCGAGACAAGAAGGAGTCAAAACGCTCTCCCTTCTTCATCCGGATATTCCACATCTTCTCTTCAAGGGACATCTTCTGCTGCTCGGAAGATCCTTGGTATAGCTTTTCCAGCCCTACCCACATTTCTCTAGCCGTGGTCTTTGCAGCTATGTGGGGTACGATATAATCCTTTACTACATCTAGGATCAACCACTTGGCTCTTGCCATATTCTTCTTGATGTACCTCAAGTGAGTTGCATCAAGAGGTTTTGCAACTGCGCTGTTTATGAAGGCTTTCAAATCATGCTCATCAAGGAGAAACTCTATCCTTGATTTCCAAATAGCATAGTTGGAGGCACCCTCCAATCTATCTTGGTCACACAGTCCATTGCTGGCCATCTCCTCAACTTTGTTGAAATCTTCCTCTAACCCTCTGCTCAGCTAGACTTACACACTCCTTGAGGAGTAAGTCATTGATTCTGCTGCTGCACGAGAAAAACTAAGTTTCTTTGAGTACGAAAATCTTATGAGGTCAAGAAATCCCCAATTGTGTTTTTCAAAATTTTCTAATGCTTATGCTCCAGGTCTTACTTCTGTGCAGCAACTGCGTCCTTCAGCTATGCTGCCTCTTCTGCAACTGAAAAAGCTTACCCCTCTGTCAACTCTCTCAGAGGGAGCCTTTTTTGCACTGAAATGCCCTCCTGGCCTGGACAACATAATTTTCTAGAGGGTCTCCTGCTGATTACACAGATCCTAGAATCTTCAGCGCTGATCTGCTGGTTCACTCGTGTTTCACCCGCACTTCAGCTTGAATAAACTCTAATACCATGTGAGAAATCCTAGATATGGATTCCTACTACAACAAATCTGAATTACTTCTTCTATTATGTTACATAATTATTTCATTACTGTGAAATATCAAAGTAATTTCTGAAGAATTCTACACAAATAATGCTGCGGAAATAAATCTAAGTGTTGAAACAATCAGAACAAAATACAATGAAAAACATCCACATGTGACATAGTTGTTTTTGGACTAAGTCCCCAGAAAAACCCAACTTGGGAAAACCGGTGCAACAGATCTGAGGGTTTGTATTATTAAGCAGCAGAATATTGAATACAACTAGGGTGCCCATCCGACAAATCTTTTAGAGAAATCTAGATAGCAAAAATAACTGTGAGATATACCTCACTTAGCAAGTCTCCTGCTGATCAAAAACAACGCTGGTGAAGCCCTCACTACCTCTGCGTGATTGCCTGCGCTGGATCTGCGTAAGCCTACGTGGGCAAGCTTGACGAACTGTGTCAGCCTTCTCTGTAACTGATTTCGCTGATCTGAAGTTGGATTTTGGCCCTCTTGGTTCAGAACCCCAGCTTCTAGCTTTCTCCGAACTGACTCCAAGAGACACTGCGATGGTTCTCCGTGATTCTCTATAGGAACTACGTCACCTCTGCAGAAAACTGCGTTGTCTCTCTTCTGCGTAAATGCTGTCTCACTCTGAAATGTATTCTTGGTCTACCTGACCAATCTCTGCTTCTACCCCTCTCTAGATCTGATCACTGAATCATAATCACTTAGCAAACCCTCCCCTAGTGATTTGATCCTTGATCAAAAAGTTGTGTCTCCTCACACAAATCGAAAATGCTCAAGTGTCACAATCATATTTCCATAGGCCCCTCACCCTCCTTCTTATATTCTTTTGTTGAACCTTCAACGGCCAAGATTAAAACATATTCAAGGGCTAAGATTAACTTGGAGGTGATCAATGACTTTATCTATAAGATTCACACTTAGTTTAATTAATACCCTTTAATTAATCAGTTTCCCTAAGTTTAGACTTAGGAAAACATTAAAAAATGATTAATTATTCTAATTAAACCATCTCTAGGTGGAATTTTCCAAAACCATTTCTGGGTTATCTGGAATACATGTGTCTAAGCCTCTCTGAAAATTTTGAGACTTAGAGCACATCCAATGCTACCGTAAATGAACATAGAGGTGGTGCATGCAGTTAGAGGAAGGACCTAAAGGAAATGCGGAATCCAGATGAGGGAATTTCCTAATTAATAGGGGCTAATTCGTCAAGGAACAACGCAAGGAATTAGGAGCTTGGAGGGATTGAAAATTGGCTAAGTGTTGGCCAGAGTCAGTCAGTCAGGCAGAGGATAGAAGATACAGGTGCAAGTTGTGCTCAAGCTTGAGCAAGCATATTGTATTTATCTAGATTGTTTGATTAATGCAATACAAATAGTAAAGGGTTTTGAGCAGTTGCTTTCCACCCTAGATAAATCTCTGTGCATGTGTGATGTTTCCTTTTGCATGTTTATGATATGTGTTCTCGATCGTGAATTTGCTTCTGCAGATCAGTAGACTAGCTTCTAGTCTTGTGATTTAGTAAATTTCATGAGCATAATCTACACATTAATTTCTACATGGTATCAAAGCAGGATTCACAGTAGAGAAGAGATTTCGAAGTTGTCTTTGCAGGAAGATCGGATTTGTGAGATCAGTTCTTCAGAGCTAGAGGATGGCTTTCTATGGACTAAGACTCGAGTATGCCCTTGAGGGATGCTCGAATTATGTTGCTTGGAAGGACCGCATGGAGGTAGTGCTGGAAGATAATGGGTTGAAGCCTGAAGGAATTCATTGATACTGATATCCCAAAACCCACAACAACTAATAGTCATAATATAGCAGAATGGAAGAAGTGTGTAGCAAAGGTGAGGAGAATCATATTGGAGGGAGCACGAGACAATATTGTCTCAAATATCCATGGTAAAGAGATTTCGTATGCAATGTGGCAAGCATTGGCAGATCTATTCCAGAACAATAGTGACCACATGAAGCTGACACTCAAGGACAAGCTTTGAAGTATCAAGATGCAAAAGAATGACTCAATTCAATAGTATCTGAGTAGGTTCACACAATTTCGTGATGAACTTGTAGGAGTTGGTGTCATAGTCCTAGATGATGATTTGGTGAGCCTATCCCTTCTAGGCCTTCCCAAGCGCTGGCACAGTTACCAAGATTCGGTGAATGGGAGGGAGAAACTACCAAATTGGGAGCGCCTATAGTTCGACTTGGTACAGGAGGAAATAAGGTGGAATACCATAGATGGGACCTCATCCAAAGAAGAGGAAGAGGAATTTGCATTAGTCAGCAAAGGAATGAAGGCCAAGGGGAATAAGTCCCAAGGAGAGGCTAATTCCAGCCAAGAGGGCAAGAAGAAAGAATTGTCCAGAATCAAGTGCTTTCACAGTCATGAATTCGAGCACTATTCCATGAAATGTCCATACAAGTAGGCAAGCAAGAAGGAGGCTGCAGGAGCAACAATGGTTGTAGCTTTGGCTTCAAGTTCGAGTTTGACTTCTGTTAAAATTGGACAACTAGGTCCAAACTCCATGTTGTGATGCTCAGATGAAGATACCAATATTTGTATTGGGTTCCTCTTTCGGAGAGGTGTAAGACCGATCTAAAATTGATCTTAATCTGATGAGCAGAACATTTATTTTGAATTTATTTTTAATAATTTCAAATATGTGCAGGTCGGCCTTAAGGTTTTACATCCCCAACAGATGTGTCACACACCTCAGGACTTTTTCACTCATCTCATCTTCACACAACATCTCCTCTTCTGATTTAGTACGAGCTCCTTGGAGGAAATTTCGGTTCACACGTGGGAAGAAGGATGAATTTGCTGCAGCTAGGGTTTGGATGAAATTCACTTCAACTAGGGTTTCCATGCAAGTTTGACCAAAATTGACTTTGGTCAACGCATGGTCCAAAGAGGCTGAATTTTGGTGGAGACTTTGATCTTGGAAGGCCGTACACATTGGCACAAAAATCGAGGTCAAAAGGTTGACCGAAGATCGAGCTATGTTGACTTTATCGCTGCTGTCCTACATTGACTTTTCTGGACAGTGTTGACTTTTTCTGGGTTGACTTTGAGTTGACCGTGTGGCTGTTTTGAGGGCTGTTGTGACACATGCTGGGTTGGCTGACCAAGGAGTCTTTGCTGGTTGAAGCATTCTGTTGACCGCCGTAACGCACCATCACTTTTATCTATTTCTGACTTGTCTTCTATAGATCCTCTGGTATGTTCTATCAGCATGTTACTTGATTGTTTATGTGATTGCTGTAGTGAAAAGTAAAGTTGCATCAAGCATATAACATCTACATAAATTTACATGGTATCAGAGCTGAGGTGAAGATAAGCCCTATTTGTTGCAATCACCAAAGAGGAAAATGGGTTCTACAAACTATGGCTTCATGGAGGATGACAAATTGACTGGGAAGGATGACTTCCATGCTTGGAAGATGATATTAGATCTCAAATTGGAGGACCAAGATGTCATGGACTATGTGCAGGGTAAAATCCAAGAACCTCCATCCATTGCTACTGCTGCTGCCAAAACAAAGTACAATAAGGGGGATATCAAAGCAAAGCTGATGATCAGGGAATCCATTCATAAAAGTCTGGTGGCCTACATCTCTGAGTTGGGCACATCCAAAGAGATGTATGATAAATTGATCCTCATGTTCAAGGCCAACAATGCGAATCAAGTACTATTCTTCAAGAATCAATTGAAGAATCTAAAGAAAGGCAGGGATGAGTCTGTTCAATCATACTTTTTGAAGCTGATTGGAATCAGGAACAATATGCTGGCTATTGGGGAGACAATAGCTGATCGAGAGATGGTGCTCACTGCACTTGGAGGGCTCTCATCTGAATGGCATGTGTTCAACACTACCATTCTAAATAATAATGTGATACTTGACTTTTGACGAAGTACTGTCAAGATGCGTTCAAGAAGAATCAAGAATGAAGGAGTATGGAAATGAAGTAAATGCTGCATACGCTGCTCATTCTAGAAAGAAGAACTCTGGTGGTCCAAAGAACAAGGGAAAAGAAGGGGCCCAAGGAAAGAAGGGCAAGTGCTTCACTTGTCATAGGCCTAGTCACTATGCTAGAGAATGTCCTTTCAAGAAGGATTCTCCTGATGATGATGACAACAACAACAACCAGAGGGATGACAATCAAAGGAACAACAGGTTCCAGGGAAAGAGGAAGGCTCCCTCCGGCGGAAATGATCAACCTTTCAAAAGGTCAAGAAATTCCAGGTATGAGGAATCAAATGTTGTTGATAAAAGAAATGAATACATTCTTGTATCTGCCCTCTCTGTTGCATCTCCACCCGACACTATGGATGTCTGGTTGATAGATAGTGGTGCCTCAAGGCACATCACTGGGTTCAAGGAAGCACTCTTTGATATGGTTGAGAAGGATACTAATCTGGAAATTATCCTTGGAGATAATGCCACATATCCCGTGAAAGGGACACGGACTGTGACCCTCCACTTGTCTCAAGGTCAATTCCTCCGCTTGCAGGATGTACTCTATGTACCTAATTTGAAGAAGAACCTCGTGTCTATATCAGCCATGGAAGACAAAGGTTTCAATGTGGCATTCACTGATGGAAAGGTACGCATGTGAAAGAAAAGCTTCAAGGAAGCTGTTGGTGTCCCGTGTTTTGATAGTTTGGCAAATCAAAAGACAAGACAACATCAGAACCAATCTTTAGAGTTCCAGGATCTAGTCCTCCTATTCTCAGAGAGGGATCTCTCAAAAGTTTGTTTGCAAAGGTTTATCTTGTGTGCTTTGAGTATTGGTTTTAGACTAGTTATTAAGTGCAGGTGTTTATTTGTTTGTTTGGTTGGGCTGAAATGATACAACAGAACATGAAAGGCCTAGGAAAGATATATAGGACAGAGAAATATCTGGTTCATTGGGCAATGGAGTCAAAAAAAAGGTCATAACAAACTCATCAATGGATATGGGATATCAAAGGGCAAATCTAACTTGGCCACAAGATCCTTTTGTTTTTGGAGTGAGATGAACATTAATGATTTGGAAAGAGAGTTTTAATTCTCAACAAAGGGAATTCGAAAGCATAATTTGAACAATAAAGAGTTCTTTGATAGACAGGGCTAACCATAAATTCTACAAATCACAGCTTTAGGCAAATAATGATTTCAAAACAACTTTTAAAATGAAATCTAAGATTTGGGGAACACCCTATTTCCTCAAAGATTTTATTTTAAATGACTTAGAAAACATAAAGATTCATTGATAATTGCAGTCATAGAAGAGGGAACACCTAATACATCTATGATTACAACTATAAAAGGCCTTCAAAACAACTGTTCAAGCAATGACAAAGGGCAAGATCGAAACAGACCTCTTTGACTAATTTAAAACAATGGTACTTCAAAGGGAGACTTCAATAAGAGCTTTCAAGTGATAGCAGACAAGTAGGTAGAACCATAAATGATGCTGAAATCAACTATTTGAGCTATTATAGAAATAAACAAGCATGAGGACTAAAGAGAGAGATTGAAGACTCTAAAATATCTCAGCAGAAGAAAACATAAAACAGTGAAGGATGAACAGGTCTAAGGTGCTTCCAGGAGTCATTTCTTAGCCTAATACTTTCAATCCTACTGTAGTAAGAAATTTTGGAACAGAATGAAAATAGGAGAAAACTATAAACAGTTCAGAATACTTCACCAACAGCCAAGCTCATGGATCCAATGATAGAGCCTTCTCAGTCACAAGCATGCAACAATATCATCAAGGCTTCCAAGACTTCAATTTGTTCTTCAACTTCAACGGACTATGTATTTATTTCAAAGAGTTTCAGTATTACAACTTGTGATCAAACAACAACCAACAACCAACCCCTCACTCATCTTCTACAGAAGTATATATAGAAGAATGAGAAGGTGAGATCTGATAAAAAATCTCCAATTACAATTAATACAGAGTTAATGGCTTCTTGGCCTTTGAGGGGCTCAATGAATAAACTTACATACATATCCTCTATATTAAATGATTTACATAAAGATTTAAGCTCGGTGGGAGCTTTTGTTGACCTTTGAGGCTCTATGTGGCGTCGAAGTAGCTTTGCAAATGTTTGCCATTAATTTCCTTGGCAGAGTTTCCTCTTTGGCTGCGTTTTGAGACAAATATCTGACCCTGTTCAATAAATTCAGCCTCTGATTGAATACTTTGAGGCACAGGTGGCGTCGTGGTAGCTAGAGGGATCAATTTGCCTCAATTTGTGGCGGTGGAGGGTTTATTGTCGATAAAACACTTCAGATTTTCTTTAAACTGTGTTTTAAATCGGGGATTAGGCTTTTGATAAACATTCTTAGCCGTAATCCCCGCAAAATCTGTCCTTTAATCCTCTATTCTGATAAATTTTGGTCTTTGTCACTGATACTCTCTGACTGCGCCCAATTCATGGTTTTTCTGATATGTAGGGCTGCGCAGGGTTATGTGGCATCAATGCTTGAAGAAACACTGATGAAAACGTGTTTTTAACACCCTGTGATGATTTTCTTTGATGAATCGAAGGCAGGAAGATCGCCATCCTCTGCCTTCGAATTTTCTTCAAAAATGGCGAGAAAACCACTTAAACCCTGCAAAATACAAACAAATATTAAAAAATCCTGCATATATAGGTTTATTGCTACGGAGGACACGTGGAGGAAGCGTGGCCGTTGGATGGCATCATCCAACGGTCGGGATTGATCGGGAGAAGGCGTAGCGAAGGCGGAAGAAAATTTTAAATCAGGGTCGTCGATCGCGCAGAGATCGACGGTCGGGAGCGGAAAAAGGAAAGTCAAACCAGGAAACGTTGACTGGGCGACAGAAATGGGCGATGAAATATGAACCGTCGATCTGCAGATCAGATCGACGACAGAGATTAATTGGATGTCGCGTCATAGCCCGGTTAACTGTTGGGCATCTTCGGTGAGCGATAGTCGTTGGATGGCCCGCCCCAGATCGGACAGTGTACAGCGATATCGTGCGGGGTCCACGTCCGAACGTTAACCCGTGATGGACGGCGGTTTTATGAACAGTGCCCAGGACACGTGTCAAACGATGAGTGGAATCGTTGGCGATCGGGAAAAAACCGCCATTACCCAAAGGCGGTGCGATGAATACTGCGCGGTTTTTGGAAAGGGTTAGTGGAATGCGGGGATCACCGGGAGACGGACTCCGCACCGTCCATTCTTCAGATCAAATCGACGGTGCGGAACAATTTAAAACTTGTATTTGCGGAAATCTAATAAAATAATTACAAACCCAAAGTTTCGAAAATAACATAAGGTTTTTAATATTTTCGGGGTGGGATATGTATTATGTGGCTAGGCGCTCGTCTGCGGGGCCGCGGGTTACATGAAGGGTGAAATGACTGGGGGTTTATGGAGGAAGGGGTTTAAGACTTAGCCCGAAGGGGCTTAAGTCCACAATACATAGAAAATATGATTTTTATGAATTTTCAATGGTTTTCAAGGGAATCTGAGGGTTTCGATAAGGTAAAGAAGGAATCTTTAAACCTTATAAAAGGGATTTTGATGTAGGGGAAATGGGAAAAACATGAAAATGAGGGATTTTCATGGGAAATATAGGGATAGAAAATGAGGTTAGCTTTGGAAAAAGGGGAAAATGGAAATGGTGCTTGCAGCAGTATTCTGGCTTGGAAATCAGCAGGATTTCTGAGTTCTGAAGGGAAACAGCAGTGACGATTATCCAAAGGATAGGATATTATCAAAAGACTTTAAGTATCAGCAATTTTAGCAATGAAATTGTTTCTTGAAGGCTATCCAACATCATTTAGCCACCACCTGATATGACAGAATTTATGGGTGGCTAACAGTGGCTCCACTTGGGGATGGTGCCTTTTTGAAGGCATCAAGAATTTCAGACTTGCATTCTCTGGGAGGTTGATCAGTTGCCTCCTCCATTGGGTTACCTTCCTTTCTATGGATGATCTTCTTTGTTCTGAAAACATATTAGCAGCCATAAAAACAATGGTTCTTTCATCAACAAGCTTTCTACCTACCCAATCCTACTGATCTAACATTTTTTCTTCTTAGAGTGCACTTGGATTGGCAAACTCTTTTACAACATTTTATTCTTTTTAAAGCATAAAACTAATCTAATTCTACTCCTTATTTCTCCCTGAACTCAGATTACAGTTGAGTTCAGATGTTTCTCTACCTATTCTATTATCTGTTGGGATTAAATTGTCCAATAGACTTTTATTCTCTAAATTCTACAACAGAAATTGAAAAGCATTCAAGTTAGGATTGGACAGTCTAACTTGATGCTGGTCTATGGCATAAAAGACAAGCTGCGCATAGACATTTATTTTGCACAAAATTTGAAACAAAAATGGAAGGCTTGAGATCTGAAATTTGAAAACATTTCCTTCCTATTTTCTACAGCTCTGTTTTGATCTTTGTTTTTGAGCTATCTTTGCTTTTCTTCTGGTTCAGGTTTTAATCTGATTAGAACCAGATTTTTACATATTTTGACTCAGAATTTGGAACAAATTTGAGTCATTTTCTCTTTGAAACTTTAGGTTCAAATTTTGAGCATGTTTGAACCTTTAATTTCTATCCTAAACTATCTACTGATAAGTCAAGATTAAACAGTTTGGCAAATCGAATTCACTATCCTATCAGCAGAAAATTTAAAGCTAATTTGTCAAGATTAAACTATTTGACTAACTAGAAGTGTGTTTTTTAGGAGTGGCATTTGAGCTTGCACACTTTCAAATTTGTTTCTCTTTTTTGGTATGGGGCTATACCTTTCTTGTTTTCACCATCTACCCTCTTTTCTTTCTTTCTTTGTTTTTGTATTTTTTATTTTTCTAACTTTGAAAGCAATGGTTAGACTATGATATTTACAATGGAAAATAAAATGCTTTGAAACTTAAGATTCTTGGTAGAAGTAATGCTTGAGCATCCTGCCATTGACAAGGCCTCCATATAGGTCTTCTCCATTCAAGTCTTTCAAGAAAAACGCATTGTGACCCCTTTCAGCATGAATAATATAGGGCCCTTTCCACAAGTTCTCAAATTTGCCATGTTTTCCCTTCTCTTCTTTTCTTGAATCCCACTTAAGAACAACATTTCCAACTTGGAAATTGTTTGCTTTAGTCCTCTTATCAAATAACTTCTTCATATTTTCTTGATTTTCTTCATATTAGGATCAGCCAGCCCCTCAGGAGCAGCTGGATTTTCTTCATATTGTCACGGGAGTTAGAGTATCTGGATCAGCCAGACCCTCAGGAGCAGCTGAGTCAGTCGCAGGGATCCAGTGGACAAGGATCAGGAGGATCCAGAGGTACATCGATTATGATGTCAGGTCCGTCAGTGAGCAGTGGCTCGCAGAGCCAGAGGGGTGGTGCTTCGGGCAGCATGCAGAGCAGTCCGCAGAGCAGTTCACTAGGGAGTCCACTGATGGACAATTCACACGGTACCTCAGCATCTACAGGTTCAGGTGCAGGCAGGAGGACAACAAATAGATAGTCAGGGGTTCAGGCTCCTAATGATGAGGAGGAGCAGTTTCATTTTCCAGTGGGAGAAGTGTGCTCAGGGAAGAGGAAGCCCAAGTGGCTTCAGGATACCTTGAGAGAGGCCACATCTGTTGCTGGGCCTAAGAGGTTGGTCAGAGAGAGCAGACCACCTGAGAGGTTTTGTAGCTACATGGCAATGGCTGCCAACATCATTGACGCTGAGCCTTTTAGCTATGAGGAGGCAGCTAGCCAGCAGGTCTGGAGAGAGGCCATGCAGGAGGAGTATTCTTCTATCATGAAGAATGATGTTTGGGAGGTGGTGCCAAGGCCTGAGGCAAATCCATGGTTACTTCCAAATGGCTTTACAAGGTAAAGCATGCTGCAGATGGCAGCGTTAAGAAATTCAAAGCAAGGTTTGTGACTAGAGGGTTCTCCCAGGTAGAGGGAGTTGATTATGAGGAGACCTTCGCTCCCGTGGCTCGATATACTTCGATCTGCTCCATTATATCGATAGCAACAGAGATGGGTTGGAAGATCCACCAAATGGATGTGAAGACCGCATTTCTCAAAGGCTTCATACAGGAGGAGGTGTACATTGAGCAGCCAAAAGACTTTAAGGTGCATGGGAAGGAGTCCCATGTGTGCAAACTGAAGAAGGCCCTTTATGGCCTGAAGCAAGCTCCCAGAGCTTCTTACTCTAGGATAGATACATACTTGCAGGAGATGGGTTTCACAAAGAGTGAGGTAGATCCGAACCTTCACTATATTGTGATAGGTTAGGAGCCTCTCATTCTGGTGCTATATGTGGATGACTTGGTCATTACGGGTGCAGAGAGATTCATAGAGCACTGCAAGAGAGATCTTGCGGCGGAGTTTGAGATGAAGGACATTGGCTTGATGCATTATTTCTTGGGTTTGGAGGTGTGGCAGGAGGAGGGGCATTTATTCCTGGGGCAGGGGAAGTATGTTGTGGACATCCTTGGCAGATTCCACATGGAGGATTGTAGACCCATGTCGACACCGATGATCACCAACTAGAAGAAGCTTCATGCTTCACATTCCCAGTTGGTGGATCCCACATTGTACAGACAGCTGATTGGTTCCTTGATGTATTTGGTCAACACCAGACCAAATATATGTTTTGTAGTCAACACGATGAGCCAGTTTATGTGTGAGCCTAGGAAGGTTCACTGGGTGGCTGCAAAACACATTTTGTAGTACTTGCAGGGGACAGTGGAGTATGGTCTGGACT
This sequence comes from Pinus albicaulis, assembly GCA_034641835.2. Taxonomy (NCBI): domain Eukaryota; kingdom Viridiplantae; phylum Streptophyta; class Pinopsida; order Pinales; family Pinaceae; genus Pinus; species Pinus albicaulis. The sequence continues at coordinate 39,090,459 of MU968363.1, forward strand.
ACAGGCAGGGGGATGGAGTGAGATTGGCAGGTTACACTGATTTTGATTGGGCAGGTTGTGCTTCTGATAGGAAGAGCACTTCAGGGTGCTGTTTTGGGTTGGGTTCGGAAGTGGTGTCATGGTTCAGTCGGAAGCAGCAGTTAGTAGCATTGAGTTCAGCGGAAGCAGAGTACATGGCAGCCAGTCTAGCTAGTTGTGAGGCCATCTGGCTTCGCAAGATGTTGTTTGGCTTATTTGGTTAACCGTTGAGACTTTCAGTGATATACTGTGATAATCAAAGTTGCATTAAACTCACGGAGAATCCAGTATTTCATGACAGGTCAAAGCATATCGGGATCAAATATCATTTCATCAGAGACTATGTTCAGAAGGGAGCTGTGAAGCTTGAGTATATTCCCACTGATGAGCAAGGGGCAGATATTCTTACCAAAGCCTTACCACGGGTAAAGCATGTCTACTTCAGAGACAAGATGGGTGTGGTGAGGAACACCTTCTTTGGTAAGAGGGAGTGTTGAAATTTGGTTACCAGAGGACAACTGGTTCCCTAAGGCTTTGATATTTTGGCCTAGGGAAAAGTGTCCAAAAGAATTTAATTTTTCTCCTAAAGTGACTTTATAAAGTTATAAAGTCAAATCTAATTTAAAAGTGACTTTAAGTGATAAAGTTACTAAAGTTTAATTTTAAAGTGATTTTAATAAAGTCAATGTAAAATTAGAAAGGAAAAGTGACTTTGGAAATAAATGACTAAGTGGGTTTTTATTAAAGTGGGGTGAATTATAGAAAGTGAGATTTAAATGAGCATTTAATCTCAAGCCTAGATCTAAAGCTATTTCAGCCATTGGATTTAGGGATTCCCCAAAAGTCATTTAGGATTAGGTTAAAGGAGGAAAAGGAGGAAAAGGTCATTTATTCTTTCATGAGCAGATTGGGAGAAGGAGAGAAAGAGAGCAAGGGAGATTTCTAGGCAATGAGGAGAAAGAGGCAGCACTTTGGCACACAAACCAAGGTAGCCTTTCAGGAAGTCCGTACAGCAAAGTTGGCACACAGTTCAAGGAAGATTTGGCATGATTTCCAAGGCAGAATCCGTACAGCAGCTTTGGGTATGCTTTCCTAGGCAACCGTACACTTTTCTGGCAAAGATTTTGAGGGAGAAGTTTGCTGTTTTTGTGGCACGTGAATCGAAGTAGGCCGTACAGCCTGTTGATGATTGCTAGCATAGAAATCGAGGTTGATTTCCGTACAACAGAATTTAATACAGCCTGCACGCTTTCCAAGGAGGCAGTATAGTAGCATTTATTGTTATTCTACACGCAAAAAGAGGAGGCCATACAATAAAAATTAATGATGTAATTTGTGGGCACGTTTTTCAAGGAAGTTTGTACAACATTTATTGTTGGTTCAGTTTTGCTGTGTGCACGTTTTTCGAGGTGGTTGTGAAGCACGGAAAACGAGATAAGTTGTAATTTTTACTTGCTGATTTTTTCTGAATATTTTTCTCACCGTAAAAAGCATTTTTCCAGAAATAAGGAGCTTTCGAACTGGTTTTCCCCAAGAGTTGTAGGGGGTTTTTCCAGGGTCACCTTGACCAAAAATTACTGTGTTAAAATGTGTTGAATGGCTGTTTGTGTTTGCTGATTTTTATTTCTGCATTTTCCAGCATTGTGAAAAATTTCCAGAATTTGTGTTTTCAGCAAATATTTATTTTCCAGATTGTTGAATGTAAGGTTATGGGAAAGGGCATTTAACTAATTGGAGAAATAAGGTGAAACTGAAAACCGGGGTGGGAAAACAGAAATTTCCACAATCAGCTCAAGGACAGCGCAGAGGAACGCAGCAGCAGTAGCAAGGATAGCGCAGTCCCTCCAAGGACAATGTGATTTTCAACAGGAAACCCTCTGGGATTACGCAGATACCCTTCAGGAGCAGCGTAGTGGCTGCGTCATCCAGTCTGGGGTAACGCAGTCCCTTCTGGAACAACGCTGAGGGTTTGGAGGACTTCCAACGCTGACGCAGAGGCTTTCAGAGGCTTTAGCGGCTGACGCAAAGCCTTTCAGGGACAACGCTGGGGTTTCTAGGCCCTAATCTTGGCTGAGTTCTGTAAATCCCATTTGAGGGTGTGGATCAGTCATTATTTTGGCCCTAGATTAGCCAGTGAGTTGTAGATCTCGCATTATCTCTGTCGGGTTTTCCAGATCTGGAACCAAAATTTGTGTATTTAGAAATATTCGTAATAATAGAACCCTCCAGCAGCCAGAGACCAATTTTTCCACATTGGGTTTTTCCGGGGACTATTTGTCCAGAAATAACTGTGTCACTTTGTCAATGTGTGCATGTGCTTATTCTAGATCTGGATTGATAGAGATTTGTTATGTGTTTTGCTTCGATGTTAACTTGAATTTATTCAGTTAATAACTTATATAAGTAGGAGGAGCTTAACCAGATTAATAGTAATAATTTTTGCATAAGATATAAGATTTAGAAATTTCTACATGGTATCAGAGCAATTGCAGATCTAGGAGGGACACCAGCTGAAGAGACTGAAGGTTCTAGCTGCAGAAAGCAGTTGGAAAAGCAACAAAAATGTAGATCTAAAGGGACAGCGCAATTTTCAGGAGCAGATTCACGCAAGCCCATGCAATTACTGCGTAGAGGCAGCTCAGAAACAACACTGGTTGGGTCTGAAGGCAGCCAGTGTGATTCAGATCTGAGTCTGTCAGATCCAGAAAAGGCGGTAGAAAATCTGCAGAAATTCAAAAGAGCTAGTGGGGTTAAAATTATGAAGTTTTCAGATTTTTAGCCTTAGCACAAGTGAAGATTGGGAGGAGATCATCTTTTCAGGAAATTTCTTGCCAAAAGAAACTTAGAGTTTGATCAGAGGATCAAAGAAGAAGTTGAATCATAGTTGATTTAGTAGATTTCCAAGGAGGGAAATCAAGTGTCAGAGGGAGCAAAAGGCACCTGTTTCACCAAGGGCCTTAGATCCATTTCTCTAGCAAAGAGAAAAGGAAGTTCCGACACATTCTAAGCAGATGGCTCCTCATGGACTGCGTAATCAGGATAGGCTAGATGGCCTCTCAAACTTTTTGGTTTAGAAGGCAAGGATCCTGATTGTCCTCCACTCTCAAGCCCAAAGACATGCTTGCTGTCCTAATAAACTGAAAATAACACTGCTGTAGTAAAGGTAATGATTTCTGTGCGAAAAAATCAGCTTGTTGTAATTTCTGAGTGAAAAATCAGTTTGTTGTAATTTTTCCTTCTTGTTGTCCCAAACTGTTTTTTTCAGCAAAATAGCTCTGATATCATGTAGAAATTTTAATAACCAACCCTGGTTTTTTGTTTCTCCTTATTTCTCTCATAAAGTTAAATGCCCATTCCCATAGCCATACATTCAACAAGTTGGAAAAATAAATATTTTTTGAAAACACTAATTCTAGAAATTTCCCAATGCTGAAATGCAGAAATAAAAATTCAGAAAATAAATCAGCAACACAGCTTTTTGACACGCTGATTTTTGGTCAATTTGACCCTGGAAAGACCCCCTTACAACTCTTGGGGAAAACCAGTTTGAAAGCTACTTCTTATTTCTGATAAATGCTTTTACAGTGAGAGAGATATACTCAGAAAATTTCAGCACGTAATAAATACAACTTATCTCGATTTTCGTGCTTAACCACTGCCTCGAAAAATGTGCAAACAACAAAATAGAAACAACAATAAATGTTATATGGCCTCCTTGAATTTCATGCCTAGAAATTACAACATTAAATGATGTTGTACGACCTCCTTGAAAAGCGTGCAAACAATAATAAATGCTGTTGTACAGATTCCTCAAATTGCGTGTAGAGAAATAGCAATAACTACTATATAGTTTTTTGCCTCGGTTTTCATGCACAGGGACAGCAACTTACTGTACGGATTGTCTTGAAAACCGTGCAAAAAAAACAGCAAACTGCTCCTCGAAATCTGTGCCAAACTGTTGTACGACCTCCTTGGAATACGTGCCCAAGTTGCTATACAGTTTGCCTTGAAACTCGTGCCCAAAACTGCCTTGAACTGTGTGCCTCTCTTTGCTGTACAGATTTGTTGAAGTGCTGCCTCGGTATGCGTGCCAAGGTTCTCTTCTCCTTCTTCTCAAAGGTTCTCTTTTCCTTCTCCTCACTGCGCAGAAATCTCCTTTGCTCTCTTCTTCTCTCTCAATCTGCTCTTGAAAGAATAATGAATGACCTTTTCCCTCCTTTTCCTCCTTTAACCTAACCCTAAGTGACTTTTGGGGAATCCCTAAATCTAATGGCTGAGATAGCTTTAGATCTAGGGCTGAGATTAAATTCTCATTTAAATCTCACTTTCTATTTTTTAATTCACCCCACTTTAATAAAGACCCACTTAGTCATTTATTTCCAAAGTCACTTTTCCTTTCTAATTTCACATTAACTTTATTAAAGTCACTTTAAAATTAGACTTTAGTAACTTTATCACTTAAAGTCACTTTTAAATTAAATTTGTGTAATATTGATTTTTGGTATCACCCCGCAGCGAGAGCTGGGAGGGACTTCGAGTTAGGAGCGAGACGGTCACATGTTACGGTTAAGGTGCTATCGGTCGGCTCGAGAGCTTTTAGGAGGAGTTTAAAGGAAGTTGTCATGGTATTAGAGCATTAGCTTGATATATCATCATCCAAAGCGATTTGGCTTTAGATGCAGTGGGTAAAATGCTTTCGGAATTTTGAGTTATTTATGGGCTTAACTCAGCTGATTATGCTCAAGGCGGCATTCCGGGAGGAATACACGATGGAACACCTTAGTGTAATAGCTCATTGGAACCGGGACGAGGAGACCTACACGATGGGACAGTTAGACACAGATTTCAGTGACCGGAGGAGGCGTGGTAGCCAATTTACCCTTTTCTGCATTAAAAATGAATATTTTAATAAAAGGAAAAGTGCTCCATGAATAAAATAATAATAAAATAATGTTCTAGAAGGCTCCAAGGGATCTATAAAAGAAAAGGAGGAGGCCATTGGGAGATATCTTTGGAGTAGATCATTTCCTTGTGTATGAGAGGTTTGAGGACGTGGTTCTGTACTTCAGCCGTAGCCCCAGGACAGAAACCCTCGGGTGATTTGTGAGAGTGTTGAACGAGAACCCAACTCTCTTGAGGAGACTTCACTTAGAAGTTTCACAGAGCTTCAGAGTTTGGTGTGAGGATCATTCAAATCTTCAACTTGGGCTTCATCATTTCCAGTAGGTTCGATGACAGTTGTTGCTGGAGGGAGAGTGCAGCAGTTTAGTTTGGTGGCCAGCGCCGTTCAGCAGCTTATCTTGGTGGCCAGTTTTCTATCTCAGCTCTTTCTGGGTCAGATCTATATGTAAACCCCTTTATTTATCTATAATAAAAGCTGAGATTTTTCCCGTTCTATATGGCATTGGATTGTAGTGTTTCCTGTCTTATTATTTTACATGGCAATCTTTTGTTGAGTGAATGTTTATTTTACGACAAATTGTGGTATTCAGTATTTTTCTGAATTTTTAGTTAAAATATCCCATTTGGGATATTACAGTGGTATCAGAGCCTTGGTCTTGGCTCAGCCGTGGGTTTTCCGATTGGAGGATTTCAAAATTTAATTGCAGAACAACTTCAGAGAGAATCAAGGGTTTAATTTGCAGATCGATTTCAAAGACAAGTTTGAGGGTTTTAAAGTCTCACGTTGCTGAAAAATACTTTAATGGCCAATTTGTCTAACCAATATCCTACAAAATTTTGAGCAAAAGGTCGCAGGCATTATAATGATTCGAAAATTTGGCTAATGGAGAAGCACATCGTATTATAAAGCTTAATTGCAAGGAGCCGTCAAATATATATATATATATATATAATTTTGAGGCTGCATTTTTATTACTCTGCCGAATTATAATATGGTTTGAATTTTCGGGCGAGAAATTATTTGGTGAAGCCAAGAGGCAAAATCATAATCAAAGGGAGGCCGTTTAAAATCTCAAAAGGGCAAATTTGTATTAAAGATTATTTTATAGAGGCCAATGTTTGGTGAGGCATGGAGTATTAGCGTGGGATAATGTTTTCAGAAGCTGTCGAGAAAGGGCTGACCCTTGCGTTTTGTGGCCGAATATTTTTGGGAGGCTGAAGTATCATTTAAGGGCCGAATCATTGCTTGATGTGTCACACAGGAGCAAACTGCTTAAATTAGACAAATTTGAATCCAATAATTGGGAAGGGATGTATGAGTGCTTTCGAAGCATGTTGTATGTGTCTTGAATATGAATCAAAGGTCGAGTTGGGTACACCGAGCAGAAGTGGAATGCGTAGGCAATCCCATTACTTGGCATGAAGATAGTGATATCTCATGGTAAGGCCAAAGCCAAAATCATTGTAATTTTCAAGGACCACATTCCATCGTAACCCAAGGTCCAGAAATTATTTGGAAGGGCCGAAAGTTTAAAAAGCCAAATATCATTATTAAGTGGGGCTCACATTTTTTTTTTGGGATGGCCGTGTACAGTCACAATTGCTGAAGGACACTTATGCTATGATGACTGTGTATTCTTATTGAGGAAGGCTGAGAGCATACATTTCATTTGCTAAGAACGATTTGGGAAGGAGAACCCACTACGACCTAGCAGAGACCAACAGTTGGGTAGAAAAATGAACTGGTGATTGACTAAATGAGACTATCTGGGTTTGCGCGTCATGTTGTGACTTCATTGGGCAACGTCTGGCAGTGATTACATTAGTGGCTCTTTCTTGCTACATTATATCAAGGTTGGGCATCATTTCAAAAACATTTCACAGCGCTGTAACCAGATTCGCATCAGTCTTAAGTAAATTTCTGGAAATTAATATAAATCAGTCTTGGTGGTTATAAAGCGTTTTCTTGTTTGCATAAAAGTCGCTGTGTATATGAATCAAAATTATGGCAAGTGCACCTATAGCATTGCGTGCCCAAACTGACCACTAAAAACTATAACAAAAACTCAGAAATTTATTGTAAATTTGAGGAAATTCTGGAAGGGAAATTTTTAGGGGAATCTCCTCAAATGGATTGGGTCAATGTTTGCGTATGTGATCCATGGCAGTAGCCATTATTCAATTGAGGCAATTTTCTGTGCGAATTGAAATATACTTTTCAGCAAAAATAAATTTTCAATTGCTCATGGGTGGTGTTATTCCATGGTAAACCATTCCTTGGGGAACTACAAACTACGCAAAGTTACCTCTATAGTTGTATATGACAAAATGTCTCATTGGAGGATTCTTGGAGAAACTTAGAAAAACAACAATCATATCATTGGATGAACCATGGAGGGATTCCTAACCAAATTGATGAAAATAAAAATAGAAGTAGGTTCCTTAAACCACCATGCATCAAAAGACCAGAAAATAAAGCCAAACAACAGACCCTTTTCAAGAGGAATTTATGCCATCCTTCAAAAAGGACAGCGAAAAGATTTGTAGGGAACATTGGAGATTGGTCACAAAATTTTTGCACTTGGGACAAATCTAAAACACATGAAGATGTCATGGAGAGTTTTGTCCAAACTTGAAGAGTTTAATGAACTTCTGTCAAAAATAAGCCAAGAAGAAGGGAAGGAATTGATTTGGGCTCTAAAGCTTGCTATGCTTGCTTTTATACAGCCCAAATTCTTGGAGGAACCTTGTGAAGGGGTCACACTTCCAGTTGCAGCTTGTCTATGTAACATCATGAAATTGACCGCACCTGTAGCTCCATATAATGATGTTGTTATGAGGAGAATTAAGAGGCTGATTGGAGAGACTTTTCAGGATTTGGACAACAGCGCAAGCTCTACCTTCGGGAAGAAGCTTGAGATTTTATGGGGTATGGCCACATTCAAGACTTATGTCATCATGTTTCACCTCGAGTGTGATGACCTGATTTTGCAGATGTTCCGATGCTTCTTCAGCATTAGGAGACATCATCCTAATACTGTCATAGCGCACATGCAGTCCATCTTGTCATCATGTATGAGAGACCATGAGACCATTGGCCGAGAGTTACAGACCCAATTGTTGAGCATTTGGAGGAGAGAGCAGTTGATCTCACCTGCTACTTATGAGCTAGCCCAAGGGCTGGTTGAGCAGAATATTAGGCTATTCAGGAGACAGTTGACCAGGGAGGGGCTGCTCCAGTTTGGTGGGTCAGGCAGCAGAAATGAGCTGAGGAGGAAGGGACTTTGCTTCATTTGCAAAGAACCTTGGGGACCTAATCACTCATGCTTGAGTGATGCAGATGATGCGGCAGAGGCAGAGCAGGTAGACGTTCCTTCTGTATGCCAGGATGGGGACTCTTCTTCAGATGAGTCCACGGGATCATATGAGGATGCTTCTGGGGAGCGAGAGCGGCCATGCAGAGAGGAAGACAGTAGACCGGAGCTGTGTTCCAGTGTGCAGGGTGAGCAGTCACGAGACTCTATGAGAGATACTCTAGGTGATGAGTCACTTGTGACGATTCAACCAGAGCATCATATGGTGGAGCTTGAGTCAGCAGAGGAGGATACTATGGACATCAGGCATGACATTTCCTTGAGCGGGGTCCAGATGGGCGCCCACATTGAGTCCATGATGGATATGCGGCTAACCTTGGGGTCAGCCACTGAGGAGGAGCGGTCAGATGCACAGACACCGAGTACAATGATGGCAGTTGCACATCCATATCCTCTAGAGTTGTTGGAGGTCGATGGGATAGTTCTGCAGGGAGCTAGGGGATAGTAGGAGTTTTACATTCCCGATGAGAGGGATGAGTTGTTAGAGATGGTGGAGCATCCATATTTGGGCCGACACATTGATGAGGTACAGATAGATGTACATACAGTCGGCCGAGATGCAATACTTTCAGTGAGTAGTACTCTCCAGGAGTACATTGATGGGGCTTGCAGCATGTCTTGCCCGCTTTGGCCCACTATAGAGAGAGGGGCTTCCTTCTACAGGCAACTTCCATTGGCAGACAGGGCAGAGCAGTGGGAGTTGATTACGCGCTGGTGGCAACACTTGGGGCATGTTCCATATGTAGTTGTTGCTACATTGGATTCTTCATCCAGGATGGACTGGCGAGAGATCATGAGTTGGTACCCTCTTGATGGTATGGTATTTTTCGTGGGGAGCACAGCGGAGCAGGGGCCCTTAGACATAGTAGATGTTACAGATTCCAGTTGGCAGGAGGGCACTGGTTGTTGTTACTTCAGGACTCCTTCCCGATTTCAGGAGAGTAGGATCAACATGGGATTGAGTCAGGACTTGGATTGGAGAGAGGTGATGAGTTGGTATGCAGTTGGTGGGGCAGCATATGCAGATACAGATACAGCACCGCAGGAGCCCGGGCGCAATGATGCTTGTTGGTGGTCTTCACCTCTGAGAGCATCAGCTATAGCCAAAGACAGTGCGCAGCCTGAGCCGTGGGACTTGGGCAATGATTGGCCATGGTGGCATTGGGATCCGGGAGGATTGTTTGTTGACTGGGACAGAGAGAGATCAGTTTGGGATCCCGACATTGAGGGGTTTGTTCCGAGAGGTTTGACACAGATGCATAGCAGCACCCAAAGGTTGGTATGGGATCCAGGTATTGGGTCTGAAATGCGGCGGGCCAATAGAGTGGCCCACATATTTTGATTGCTTGAGGGCAAGAAATCTTGGGGCGGGAGGTCTGTAATATTCCCATTTTTGGTATCACCCATGACAGGGCTAGGAGGGACTTCCAGAGTTAGGAGCAAACATGTCACATGTACATATTGGTGCTATTAGTGGGCTCGGGAGCTTTCGGAGGAGTTTTGAGGTGTTTTCATGGTGTTCGAAGGCATTCGCTTGATATACTCCATCATCCGAGCAGTTTGGCTTTCGTTCTGATGCATTCCGATAACTTTCGGAATTTTGAGTTATTTATGGGCTTAACTCAGCTGATTATGCTCAAGGTGGCATTCCGGGAGGAATACACGATGGAACACCTTAGTGTAATAGTTCATTGGAACCGAGACGAGGAGACCTACACGATGGGATAGTTAGACACAGATTTCAGTGACCGGAGGAGGCGTGGTAGCCAATTTACCCTTTTCTGTATTAAAAAGGAATATTTTAATAAAAGGAAAAGTGCTCCATGAATAAAATAATAATAAAATAATGCTTTAGAAGGCTCCAAGGGATCTATAAAATAAAGGGAGGAGGCCATTGGGAGATATCTTTGGAGTAGATCATTTTCTTCTGTATAAGAGGTTTGAGGACGTGGTTCTCTACTTCAGCCGTAGCCCCAGGACGGAAACCCTCGGGTGATTTGTGAGAGTGTTGGACGAGAACCCAAATCTCTTGAGGAGACTTCACTTAGAAGTTTCATAGAGCTTCAGAGTTTGGTGTGAGGATCATTCAGATCTTCAACTTGGGCTTCATCACTTTCAGTAGGTTCAGTGACAACTGTTACTGGAGGGAGAGTGCAATAGTTCAGTTTGGTGGCCAGCGCCGTTCAGCAACTTATCTTGGTGGCCAGTTTTCTATCTTAGCTCTTTCTGGGTCATATCTATATGTAAACCCCTTTATTTATCTATAATAAAAGCTGAGATTTTTCCCGTTCTATATGGCATTGGATTGCAGTGTTTCCTGTCTATTTATTTTACATGGCAATCCTCTGTTGAGTGAATGTTTATTTTACGGAAAATTGTGGTATTCAGTATTTTTCTGCATTTTTAGTTAAAATATCCCATTTGGGATATTACAATTTGACTTTATAACTTTATAAAGTCACTTTAGGAGAAAAATTAAATTCTTTTGGACACTTTTTCCTAGGCCAAAGATCAAAGCCTTAGGGAACCACTTGTCCTCCGGTAACCAAATTTCAACGCTCCCTCTTACCGAGGAAGGTGTTCCTCACCACACCCATCTTGTCTTTGAAGTAGACATGCTTACTGTGTGCTTTTGTTGAAATATGCAACCACGCTCATTAATTGAAATATACTCAAAATACATTCATGGTTTATAGTCTCTGATCGACATTATTTGATCCCCATATGCTTTGACCTGTCATGAAATACTGGATTCTCCGTGAGTTTAATGCAACTCTGATTATCACAGTATATCACTAAAGGTCTCAATCGCTGACCAAATAAGCCAAACAACATCTTGCAAAGCCAGATGGCCTCATAACTAGCTAGACTGGCTGCCATATACTCTGCTTCCGCTGAACTCAATGCTACTGACTGCTGCTTTCGGCTGAACACGACACCATTGCCGAACCCAACCCAAAATAGCACCCTGAAGTGCTCTTTCTATCAGAAGCACAACCTGCCCAATCAGAATCAGTGTAACCTGCCAATCTCATTCCATCCCCCTACCTATAATCCAGACCATAATCCACTGTCACCTGCAAGTACCGCAAAATGTGTTTTGCAGCAACCCAGTGCACCTTCCTGGGCTCACACATGAACTGGCTCATCGTGTTGAATGCAAAACAAATATCTGGTCTAGTGTTGACCAAATACATCAAGGAACCAATCAGTTGTCTATACAATGTGGGATCTACCAACTCGGAATCTGAAGCATGAAGCTTCTTCCAGTTGGTGATCATCGGTGTCGACATGGGTCTACAATCCTCCATGTGGAATCTGCCAAGGATGTCCACAATATACTTCCCCTGCCCCAGGAAGAAATGACCCTCCTCCTGCCACACCTCCAAACCCAAAAAGTAATGCATCAAGCCAATGTCCTTCATCTCAAACTCCGACGCAAGATCTTTCTTGCAATGCTCTATGAGTCTCTCTGCACCTGTAATGACCAAGTCATCCACATACAGCACCAGAATGAGAGGCTCCTCACCTATCACAATAAAGTAAAGGTTCGGATCTGCCTCACTCTTTGTGAAACCCATCTCTTGCAAGTATGTATCTATCCTGGAGTACCAAGCTCTGGGAGCTTGCTTCAGGCCATAAAAGGCCTTCTTCAATCTGCACACATGGGACTCCTTCCCATGCACCTCAAAGACTTGTGGCTGCTCAATGTACACCTCCTCCTATATGAAGCCATTGAGAAATGTGGTCTTCACATCTATCTGGTGGATCTTCCAACCCATCTCTGCTGCTATCGATATGATGGAGCGAATTGAAGTATATCGAGCCACAGGAGCGAAGGTCTCCTCATAATCAACTCCCTCTACCTGAGAGAACCCTCTAGCCACAAACCTTGCTTTGAATTTCTCAATGCTGCCATCTGTAGCATGCTTTACCTTGTAAAGCCATCTGGAAGTAACCACGGATTTGCCCTCAGGCATCGGTACCACTTCCCAAACATCATTCTTCATGATAGAAGAATACTCCTCCTCCATGGCCTCTCTCCAGACCTGCTGGTTAGCTGCCTCCTCATAGTTAGAAGGCTCAGAGTCAATGATGTTGGCAACCATTGCCATATAGCTACAAAACCTATCAGGTGGTCTGCTCTCTCTAACCGGCCTCCTAGGCCCAACAACAGATGTGGCCTCTCTCAAGGTATCCTGAAGCCACTTGGGCTTCCTCTTCCCTGAGCACACTTCTCCCACTGGAGAAGGAAACTCCTCCTCCTCATTAGGAGCCTAAACTCCTGACTATCTGTCTACTGTCCTTGTGCCTGAACCTGAACCTGTAGACGCTGAGGTACCGTGTGAACTATCCATCAGTGGACTCCCTAGTGAATTGCTCTACGGACTGCTTTGCATGCTGCCCCAAGCACCACCCCTCTGACTCTGTGAGCCACTGCTCACTGATGGTCCTGACACCGCAATCGATGTACCTCCGGATCCTCCTGATCTCTCCTGCCCACTGGATCCCTGCGACTGACTCAGCTGCTTCTGAGGGTCTGGCTGATCCAGATACTCTAACTCCCGTGACCTCCTGAAAGCCTTATCCTCCTTGAACTTCACATCCTGCTTGACAACAACTCTCCTCTATGCGGGAATATAAATCCGAAAGGCTTTCGAGGTCTCATTGTAGCCCACAAAGATACGCTTCTCTGTGGTGGGCTCTAGTTTGGTCCTCTTCTCCTTGGGTACGTAGGATTATGCAATGCACCCAAAGATATGAAGATGACCAACATCAGGCTTCTTCCCAGAAAAATCCTCCTCTGGAGTCACATGCCCCAAGGCACGATGCAGACTCCTGTTTTGCAAATATACAGCAGTGTTGCAGGCCTCTACCCACAAAAACAATGGTAACCCCTGATCATGTAGCATGGCTTTGGCAGCCCCTCCGATGGATCTGTTCTTCCTCTCCGCAACCCCATTCTACTGGGGGTTGTAAGGAACAGTGAACTCCCTCCTAATGCCTGCCTCTGCACAATAATCAACAAAATCACCAAGGGTATACTCTCCTCCATTGTCCGACCTTAGGGACTTGATCTTCCGACCTGTCTGAGTCTCCACAAGAGCTCTGAACTCGTGAAACCGCTTGAAGACCTCACTCTTGGTCTTCAAGAAATAAATCCAGGTCCTCCTGGAGTGATCATCAATGAATAATACATAATACTCATATCCACTCAAGGAAACATGAGACATTTGACTGCTCACATCGGAATGAATCAAATCAAGTATCCCAGTCGATCTGCTATCACTGCTGGGAAAAGGGGATTTGGAAAACTTGCCCATCACACATCCTCTGCATGTATCAAGGTGATCAATACTGAAATCTTGCACACCTATAGTGATCTCCCGCAATGTTCTCAAGGCCCAATGATACATGTGCCCCATCCTGCGGTGCTAAATCTCACACAGCTCTGAACTGCTAGCTCTGCTGCCGGTACTACTTCTCAATGCCAAAAAGGGGTTGAAATGCAAACTTGTACACCTTTGCATGGCGTACACCAATCACTCTATTTGAATCAGCTGGAGCGCCCCTGAGATATATCAGCACCTGTCCACTCCTGAACAATATCTCATATCCTCTATCCTCCAATGCTGAGACCGATATGAGGTTTGTCCTCATCCCTGGCACATATAGAACATCTAACACCTTCAAGGGAGGTTTGGGTTCCCTATCAAATGTCAAAGTTCCCACACCGACTGCTCTAACAACGCTGTCATCTCTGAGTACTACCTCTATATCAATGCCACTCTCTGAAAGCTCTGAGAAGTACTCACGGACTCCTGTCATATGATGTGAAGCCCCACTGTCAACATACCATATACCTGAAGATGCTTCGCTAATGGATGGAAATGCCCACTCCTTCTCAACCTCTGTGGCAGGTGATCCTGCACTAGTGGACTCACAAGCAATGAACCCAAACTCTCGGTCAAAGCTATCCGTAAAGTCTTCTATCTCTACTGATGCTGCCATGGTCTGGTTCTTCCCCTTCTTCTTCTTCTCCGGACACACAACTGCATAGTGTGCCATCCTCTGACAATTCCAACACTTCACCTTGGAATAGTCCTTCTACGTGTTCCCCTGTTTACCTTTACCTTTGCCTTTGCCTTTTCCCCCACCATCACTTGCGGAAGCTTGCTTCTTTCCCTTGCCTTTCTTGCCTCCTGCCAACAGTGCTACATCCTCATCCTGCTCAACTGGTTTAGCTGCCCCAAGCTGGCTCTTTATGATTTCAGTTTGTATGCAATCATCCCAGAACCTCTCCCAAGTGAGAAGGGTCTCATGTACACAAACCCCATCAGCAAAGTTCAGCCATGCACTGGGAAGGCCATTCACTGCAATCCGCACCAACTCAATGGGTGGAATGACCTCTCCAACTACTGCCAATGCATCTCTCACATTAGTAATCTTAGTGAGATATCCAGCTGCACTATCAGTCTTACCCATCTTAATGGTCTTCAGCTTCTCCCTTAGGACCATTTTCCTGTTCTCATTGGTACTCTGGTAGAGATTTGTCAATGCTGTCCACATCTCATGAGCATATCTCTTTCCTCTCACATGAGGAATGCAATGGTCTTTGATTCCATCTAGAATCAGTCTCTTACCCTTGTTATTCTTTTTATTAAAGACTGCCAACTGAACAGCATCAGTAGGCACATTAACAGGGTGCTATGCGATATGCACCATGATATCCCAGACTTTTGCCTTCTCAAAGATACTTTGCATTCTCTTCTTCAATACACTGTAGTTACTATGCCCATCCAACCTATCCTCCACCCTCAAGCCCAAAGACATGCTTACTGTCCTAATAAACTGAAAATAACACTGCTGTAGTAAAGGTAATGATTTCTATGTGAAAAAATCAACTTGCTGTAATTTCTGAGTGAAAAATCAGCTTGCTGTAATTTTTTCTTCTTACTGTCCCAAATTGCCTTTTTCAGCAAAATAGCTCTGATACCATGCAGAAATTTTAATAACCAACCCCGGTTTTCAGTTTTTCCTTATTTCTCTCGTAAAGTTAAATGCACTTTCCCATAGCGATACATTCAACAAGCTGGAAAAATAAATATTTTCTGAAAACACTAATTCTGGAAATTTCACAATGCTGAAATGCAGAAATAAAAACTCAAAAAATAAATCAGCCCCACACAGATTTTTGACACGCTGATTTTTGGTCAATTTGGCCCTGGAAAAACCCCCTACAACTCTTGGGGAAAAACAGTTCGAAAACTTCTTCTTATTTTTGATAAATGCTTTTACAGTGAGAGAGAAATACTCAGAAAATTTCAGCAAGTAATAAATACAACTTATCTTCTTTTCCGTGCTTAACCATTTCTTTGGAAAATGTGCAAACAACAAAACATAAACATCAATAAATGCTGTACGACCTCCTTGAATTTCGTGCCCAGAAATTACAGCGTTAAATGTTGTTGTATGGCCTCCTTGAAAAGCGTGCAAACAACAATAAATGTTGTTGTACGGATTCCTCAAACTGCATGCAGAAAAATAGCAATAACTGCTGTACAGTTTTCTGCCTCGGTTTCTGTGCACAGGGACAACAACTTACTGTACGGATTGTCTTGAAAACCGTGCCAAAAAAACAGCAAACTGCTCCTTGAAATCTGTGCCAAACTGCTGTATGGCCTCCTTGGAATACGTGCTCAAGCTGCTATACGGTTTGCCTTGAAACTCGTGCCCAAAACTACTTTAAAATGTGTGCCTCTCCTTGCTGTACGGATTTGCTGAAGTGCTGTCTCGATATGCATGCCAAGGTTCTCTTCTCCTTCTCCTCACTGCTCAGAAATCTTCTTTGCTCTCTTTTTCTCTCTCAATTTGCTCATGAAAGAATAATGAATGACCTTTTCCCTCATTTTCCTCCTTTAACTTAACCCTAAGTGACTTTTGTGGAATCCCTAAATCTAATGGCTGAGATAGCTTTAGATCTAGGGTTGAGATTAAATGCTCATTTAAATCTCACTTTCTATTTTTTAATTCACCCCACTTTAATAAAAACCCACTTACTCATTTATTTCCAAAGTCACTTTTCCTTTTTAATTTCACATTGACTTTATTAAAGTCACTTTAAAATTAGTTTTTAGTAACTTTATCACTTAAAGTCACTTTTAAATTAGATTTGACTTTATAACTTTATAAAGTCACTTTTGGAGAAAAATTAAATTCTTTTGGACACTTTTCCCTAGGCCAAAGATCAAAGCCTTAGGGAACCACCTGTCCTCCGGTAACCAAATTTCAATAGCAGAAGGCACTTGTTTCACCAAGGGCCTTAGATCCATTTCTCTAGCAAAGAGAAGAGGAGGTTCTGACACATTCTGAGCAGATGGCTCCTCATGGACTGTGTGATCAGGATAGGCTAGATGGCCTCTCAAACTTTTCGGTTTGGAAGGAAAGGATCTTGATTTTCCTCGAGGTGTACAATCTAAGAGACCATGCAGAGCAGACTTTGGCCACACCGACATATGCGGATCTCCTACGGAAGCATAAGGAAGCTGCTGGGCATGCCAAGCGGCTGATAATGGATGGTATCAAGGACCATATTGTACTACACGTAGTTGAGAAGAAGAAAACTAACGAGATGTGGAAGGCTTTGACGTCCCTGTATGAGGGAAAGTCTTTCCAAAGAAAAATGTTGTTGGAGATCCAAATGAAGTCATTCGTGATGACCAAGGGAGAAGACATGGAACACTTCCTTTTCAGACTGCAGTCAATCAGAGATCAGCTGACTGCAACGGGTGCAACAGTTGATGATGTTGTGATAGTCAGGACTGCCTTCAATGCAGTCACAGATGAGTGGGAAACCTTTGTCCAAAGTATCTTGGGCATAGCAGACCTCCCAGATTGGGACAACATGTGGTCAATTGTGCGTCAAGAAGAACTCTGCAGATTCACGAAGAGGCAACACAGCCCAGGATTGAGCAAAGTGAAGAAGGAAGATGAGGAAGATGCAGCCTTGGCATCAAAGAAGCAGCCGAAGAAAAAGAAGGATCTTTCAAAAATCAAGTGCTTCCAGTGTGGTGAAATGGGACATTTTGCCAGCCATTGTCCTCAGAAGAAAAAGGATAAGGAAATATCCTCTTCCAAGGCAGTTGTGGCAGATGATGGGTCAGAAGATGATGCAGCCATGAGTGCTCATGAACCACAGAGGTGGGGTGACATGGACATGTAGAGGAGATACATGGAAGAGAGGCGGGATCCTTGAGCAACTCATCTCTTGGATCACAAGCGAGCTATGGTAGCCTTAAGACAGTAGCGGGACAAGTGGAGCAGTGGGTGCATAGATCACAGATGAGGCAGAGGTAGAGGCAGATCTGAAGATTGGGAGGAGCAGTGCAGAGCAAAGCAACAACAACATAGAAGCAGTAGCAGCGCAGAGGCTGATGTGACTTCAGCAGCGCAGAGCAAAGTAGCAGCAGTGTAGAAGCAGTAGCAGCGCAGAGGCTGATGTGACTTTAGCAGCGCAGAGCCGTGCTTCTTACGCAGTGCAGAGCTGCAGCAGCGTAGAAAGCTTCAGAGGGACAGCGCAGTGCAGCAGCAATGTGATAGATTTCAGCACAAGGAGCTGATGTGACTTCAGTAGTGCAGAGGGAGTCTGATTACGCAGGCAAAGGTGTAGTTGTGCATCGTTCTTTAGATGCCAGCACAGATATGTAGCCTATTGTAGTTCCTAGAGACAGCCTCGAGTTGTCAGAGACCAGTGCCTAGGACATCTTAGCTAGTAAAGAGTGGAAGGTATATCCTAAGACCATTATTCAGCTCAGGGCTCTTTACCATATCAACTTTTCTGATGAGTTACAAGATTTGATGGGACCAGACAACTTTCAGATCAGCAACATATAGAAACATGCAGAGGAAGGAGTAGAATTACTTACACAGATGCATCAGACAGCTTAGAAACAGCTTTCATTAAGGAGGGCCAATTTCCAAAGGGTATATGGAGATTGTTAAATCAAGGCGTTTGCGGTGCAAAAGGTAAAAGAGGTGCACTAATTACCAATGGAAATGTATTCGGAAAACATATTCTGCTATAGTATGGGCTTAAGAACTAAGAATCCATATGTACCAATCAGTTCTGAACGAATAAGATTCCACGATATTCAATACAGAGGAAATCTGAATGAAGTGTAAAACGAAACATCATATCATGTATGAGCCATATTTAAAGCAACTAGGCCAGCCTTATATAAGTACCACATAACGATAAATTCAGATCAGAACTGGCGAGTCACTCGCATTCCAAAACATGATATAAAGAACATGGAGACAGTGAAATAGACAATGAAACAATACTACAAAGAAAGAGTCACAGACCATACAACATCCGGACCGGAATCCTCACATAAAATAGAACTTCTCTTTGCTGAGACCCTATGGGCTCTGTGCATTTGCATTTATAATTCAACCACAAGCATACAAAATATTCTTACACAGCAAGTTTCTTCAGGAAATCTGGAACCTTTTTTTCACGTTGGATCTTACTTATATAGACTTCTTGCTATCTCAGCGAGAAGATATTTTTTGGAAAAATATCTTCTTCGCATAACCAAAATTTGTTAAAGGTCGTTCTCAAAACAACAAAATTCATGATGAGAAATACGGCCTCTCATCATGGATAGTCAGGCACTTGGCCGTTTTCAAAAACAGAAAATTAAACAGTAGTTTGATGAAAAGTAAAATGCTGGAGTGGAGTAAACAACCCACTCGAAACTTAAGAGAAACTAATTCAGTAAAAAGTAAATAGGTCGTTGAGGCCGAATCATGAATTGACAAGATTTCATAGGTGTGGAAGGGTTGAAGCAGTTGCTGATGCTGGAGCTGGGACGTTCACTGATGAGCTAGCAATCTGGTTCGCAAACTGTGTGCATCTCTGTTGGCAGTCGACTGAAGGTTCTGGCATTGCGGCGAACCCCTCCACTTTGACATAGGCTTGTGTGAGGGCGTTAAAACCCGCCTCTGTAGACAGCTTGTGCCTGATCAAATGTAGGAGGAGAAACTCCTGGCTGAGGGATGAAACAATATTTTCGCCCTTTAACCGAGCAATCTTATCTGACAGGACGTCTATCCGGTCCTTTTCTTCCTGCAGACGTGTCTTATATTCTGTCAACGTTTGTAGGACGGACAGAGTGGTTGGGTCCCAGCAAGATGGGAGTCCAGCTGTTGTAATCTCGTTCCATACTACATCGAATCGGTCCACGTTCGATATCACCTGTTGCAAGGCTTTCAAAGCTGCATCTCGGGCTGCCTCTTTGTCGATGATTTTCTGACATTCGAAGGCCTCCATGAACCGACTCGGTATGCCGTGTTTTTCCACTTCATCTGATTCTAACCCCTGCAAGAAAGAAATATAGCTTTTAGAATGCGGAGTTCTGCCAGACACATTGAGATCTGCCTCTTGGAATTTCCTGTTGAGATAAAGAAAAGCAGCTTTATTTTCCCCTATCATTTTCAGGAAAGCCCATTGTCCTGTCACTGCTGAGATTATGTCCGACCAGATTATACTCCTCGCTTCCCTAAGAGTGATATTGCCCTTCACGCGATTTTTGAGTTCAGCGATTGTTTTCTGCTGGTCAGCTTTTGTCTTCTTCCCCTGCTCAATCTCTTTTTGTAGGGTTTCTATCCTCTTGCCATTCTCAGCCGCCAAACCTTCTAAATCAGTGATTCTCTGCTTTGCGGTGATTGCCTGTTTCTAGCACGTCATTTGCAGCTTTTGCTGCGTCCAGCTTTTCTGAAAGAGAGCTCGTCTCAGGTGGCGTAGTAGCTGGCACACAGCTGTGCGTGTCCCAAGTGCTCTGTAGCTCTGCCAACCTACTCTGAAGAGTAGCGATTGTTCCTGCCAATTTCTCCTTCTCTTCTCTTACCTGTGACAAAGTGCTGGCCAACTCCCTTTTCTCTTTCTCTACTTGTGCCAACTCGGCTGTCTGTGCATGTTGGGAGGCCGGCATGTGGGCTTTGCCTTTCAGTGAGTTGACTTCCTTCCGCAATTGGTCTATTAAAAAGGCCTGTGGGTTTGTCTCCCCAGTGTCCTTCCCTTTGATTTGATCCTCAAGACTGCGAATTCGATTTGCTTGGGCGCGGGCACTTGCCTGCTCGTTCTTCAGGGTGGTCCTCATCTGATCATGCTTTTTCTCAAGTTTCCTTAGTGCGATGGTAGCTCGCATTACCTCATCTTTTAGCATATCAGCTACAACCTGGAACAGGTTACACATGTCAGTGGCTGGCACCTTAGACATATCAATTGCGTGTTGGAGCACCCGGTAGCTAGTGGCGCCTGTGTCAGGGTCCAAAAGGGCTTCGGCCATAGACAGTACCAGATGCTCGGTATCCACATTCATGGTGGCGGAGATCCTGGTGTGATACTTTTCTACATACCCCTCCAGCTCAGTTTTATATTTCTCTCTAATTATACTATTTTTCTTGACCCTTTCGGCGGCCACCGGTGAGGTATGATCTCCCATGGCCTGTGAAACCTCAGTGAAATCGGAAGAGGTGGTGTTGTCCCTCTACACTTTGATCTCGGCCTTGCTGCTGTCAAGTGCACATATGGAATGAACGGCTCAAGCAGTTGTTCCTCTCCTATAATTTCGGCTTCACTTGAGACTGTTTTCTGTTTTTTACGAGAGGGAGAACCTGTTCCTGAAGGACCGACCTCCTCTTCTTGGTCTTTGTTGACGCCTTCCTCTTCTCCTGTGGCAGATGAATCTGTCTCCATCTGCGAAACCAAAGGCCAAATTTCCATGTTAGCCTTCCACTCCATGAACGGTCTTGGTTCATGTACATAAGGTGCGTACCGATTTCTCTTTCTCCTGTTTTAAATAATCTCCCGGGGATCATAAGCCCAAGTCTTCCCCTGTCTTAGGTCCATACCCTGCAACAGCTTTTCGACAATGGGAAGGGCGAGTCTTGAATTCACAACAAACGGGCCGATTTGGGTAGGAAGCCTCAGAATGTAACCTTTCTTAGCGGGGACAAAGTGGAGCTGGTCGGCTTTGAGGGTTTGCCGAATATACTCCAGAGCGTAAACTCGCCGGGCGAGAAACACCGGTAGCAGGTAAGGGGCGACCTCGGCTCCATAGACCCGAATTTCCGTATAATTATCAGAGAGAGACCAGTCCCCGGTGCTCTGGATTTTACCAGCTTGCAGCCAATTCTTCATTTCAGGGAAAACCCTAGGGGAGGGCGAGCCATGAATGATGGTGTAAGCGATGGACATGAAATCGTTCAGGAAACTAGAGTAATCCACCCCTTTTGGCAATTGGCACACTGCAGAGTTCCAGTCAAAAACGAGTCGACGCTGAGAATTGACCTCATATACCCTATCCAAGCCCAAACGCTCGAAACTATCAACATGCTGATACAAGAAAAGATAGAACACTAAAGAACAGAAACGAAAATGATTGGTTTTGGGAAGTTCTTGGAACTGGGTGTGGATGCTGGCAGATAAGTAACCCGGGATATCTAGGACAACCCCCTTCTGAGACATTAACCATAGAAAGAAAACACATACTTTGGAGTTTTCCCCCAACCCGCCTACTCCTAACAGACCCGTAATGAGCGCGAGGATGGGTTTTACCTCCTCCTTGAATAGGTTTAATGGGAAAAGTTCCATTCTGGGTAGGGTAGTAGCCTGGCTGCTGGAAATAGAAGCAATGAAGCTTTTTTGATGCTCCCATGGCGATTTGGTAAACTGGGAAGTTAAGGCTTCGTCGCTGAAAGAAATGTAGGTGGCGCTGGTGGGAAAACGGAGGGCTTGCTTGATGATGTCGGGCGAAAGGGAGAAAATATGATTTCCTTGGGCGGAGGTAAAAGTGCCTCGGTCTTCATCGTAGGCGTCTCTGAGCCAGTAGAGGAACTCGACCACCGGGAAGACTGGGGGGGTAATCTGATGGTAAAAGCCTGACACAACCACCCGGTATCGATCCCTATTATGAACATGACGCGAAAAAAGCTCAGGCCTTATACTACTAATGGGGAAAGGGTACTGGTGGTCGCAGACTCCAGCTTGATTTTTGATGAAAGGTTCGAAACCGGGAGGGTTTCTGGTTTCCCGGACCTGGGGAGTCTCTGGTTCGTTCTTCTTGGGTGTGCCCCTTCCCATGATTGACATATGAAAACAAAAATAAAAACGAAGGGAAAACAAAGGGAATTGAAAGGGACAGAGTACCTGCACAAGAGGTAGATTTGCTTGGGAAAGCGACGCAGAGGGTAGTCTAGTGATGATTGGGTAGACCCGGTACTTGTTCCCGCTTGGTATATACCGTGACCGGAATACCTAAGACGTTTACCGCAGAAAACGATGGGAAACTGCTGTGAAGACTGGTAATTCTGAGGCAGGAAGGGGTAGAAGTGAAATAGGTAGGGCAAGTGTCGTAAGGGCACTGACACTGGGGCACGCGGCGTGTAGGGATTGGGTGTTATTTGGGGACAGGTGAACACCGTGTGCCGGGCTTACTACCGGTACGAGCCTCAGTACCAGCTCATCTAGGACTTACCTTACCTCTTTGGCCGCATGCGTTGTATAACTCCTGAAACATATTATCCCCAGTGCGGATTAAGTACATAACCTACCAGCTGTAAGGGTCCACCTTTCGTTCCACCACGTCACCCTGTCACGCGACACGCTCCTGCCACCTCCTTCTAACCTTGGGTCCCCACCACGCCACGATATCACAATTCCGCAGGGGTCTGGGTCTCTTCCCTTCCTCGCTGCTCGACCCCCTCGGAATTTCCCTTGTGTGCATATTCACACGGTGGTAATTCTTTTGATGTTTGCGTTTTGCGCTCTTCGTACCGCTTCTTTGCACTTTTACGTTTCCGTTAGCCTTTTTGCTTTATACTCCACCTTTGGCTTTTATGCACGTGACTTTCGTTACCTTGCTTCATTTCGACCAACTTTTGAAGTATTTCACCCTTCGATATAATGTCTCAATGCATGACTTGTCAACATTTTAATAAACCAATGACTAATTTTTAATAAAGCAATGACTAATGTTAAAGATTAAACAACATTGGCTCGACCTGGGGACGGCACATTCATCCTTGAATGTGTCGAGAACTACGCAGACCACCTGTTGTCTTCTGTGAATGCCACTTCTCATCCTTCTCTGCTCTTTACCTCTTCTTCATGATTCACCGTCGATCAACATTATTCAAACAGCGCTTAAAACAGGAAATAATATACAATATGGTACATCAGGCTTTCTCGACCTGAGTCAGTACTGGAAATAAGGCTTGAGGAACTAACCATTAACAGGGGCGTCCAGCAAATCCCCCTGCAAATTCTCCAACCTGAAAGTATTGTTGCCACCTTGTTCTGCAATTTTGAAAGGGCCAAACCAGAGGGGATCGAATTTCCCGTGTTTGCCCTTATCAGCCCTTCATACGTCCCACCTGAGTACTAAATCCCCTGTCTGTAGCTTTCTGTCTTTAGCGTGTTGATCGAACAGCTCTTTCATTTTCTCCTGGTATGCCTCTAGCTTCTGATTTACCTGACTACACATCTCTTCGAGCTCTACCAACTTATTAATTCTCCTAGTAACGTCGTCAGGCTCGTCTTGATTTTCTTGCATGAACCGGGCTACCGGTAGAGCCAGCTGCACAAGGAAGACTGCTGCTCTCCCATAAACTAATTTGTATGGGGACTTCCCGGTTGCCCTCTTACTAGTGATTCGGTTAGCCCACAGAGCGAACTTCAGTTGAGAATCCCAATTCTTCTGATTCTCGTTGATAGTCTTCTTCAGTGCTCAGACCAGAGTTTTGTTTGAGGACTCTGCAAGACCGTTCCCTTGGGGGTAGTAGGCCGTAGAGTGACCCAGTGCAATATTATACTGCTGGCAAAAGTTGACAAATTTTGTGGATTTAAAGGCTTGTGCATTGTCGGTTACTATCTTAGCAGGACAACCAAAGCTAGATATGATATGTTCCTCCATGAATTTTATTACCACAGTGTCAGTTGCATTCCTGGCAGGTACAACTTCTACCCATTTCGTGAAGTAATCAGTGGCCGTCAATATCCATTTATGCTGCCCACTTGAGGGGGGATGTATTTCCCCTATGAAGTCAATTCCCCACTGCTCGAATGGCTCATCTACGTGGACAGGGATCATGGGGAGCAGTGCTAGTTTCTGTCTCTCAGCAAACCTCTGACACTTCTCACAGGCTCTGACTCGAGCAAATACGTCTCCAAACAGTTTAGGGCAGAAGAAATCCGCCTTCAGAATCTTGTGAGCAGTAGCCCTCCAACTGTAATGACCCCCACAAATTCCCTCGTGGAATTCAACCATTATACTCTCCACCTCCTCTTCCGTAAGACACAGGAGTAGGATACCAGAGGGATCCCGCCAATACAACCGACCGTTTGCAACTATATACTTTTGTGACTTCAATCTCAGTGATCTGTATTTAGTCTTCTCACAGCTGGGTGGGCAACTGAGGGTTAGGAGGTACTCTACCAACTCTTTATACCATGGGCTGATAAGGTACATCATATGTATCTTCTGAGAGGCTACTTCTATTCTCTGTGCTTCCTCCCCTGCTCCAGTATCTTCGTTTGCTGTCGTAGACAAGTTGATACCCAAGGCCTGACAATTTGATTCAGACAGGATCTTGGCTAAACCTTGCCCCTTGATTAATTTGGTAGGACGAATATCTAACTCGTATTCCTTTATTTTCGCTATCCACTTTCCTCTTTTTCCTTCACTGTCCCCCTGGATAAGAATGTCTTTAACTATTGCTGTAGGGACGAATGCAGTGATGTGGGACTGCAAAACATACATTCGAAAAGCTTTGAGCGATTTCACCAGAGCATACGCTTGCTTCTCCAATATGTTATATTTCAGTTCAGCATCCCGAAGCACCTGACTGAAAAAGGCAATAGGCTATTCGTACCCCTCTTCGTTTTTCTGCAACAAAACTCCAGCTACTGTGTGGGGGGACGCAAAGGAGAAAATCATAAATGGTTTGGCATAATTTGGCCCGGCTAACACAGGAGCTTCAATAAATGCATTTTTAATTCTGGCAAAAGCTCCCCTTGACTCTGGCGACCATTTCACTTCATTATCCTTTTTCAACATATCAGTTATGTGCCTAAGTATCTCAGCGTAGTTAGGGATGAATCTCCTCAGGAAGTTTATACGCCCTAGGAACACCTGAACTTCCTTCTTGTTTCTGGGCAGGGC